>CM076582.1:860144119-860314934 GCA_034641835.2 Pinus albicaulis
AAATCAAAGACGCAATTAAAGGAGCCTCTCTCATTATTACTATTTTCTCTCCAAATTATGCGCAATCGCAAAGGTGCCTCCATTAAATACTCCTCGCGCTGCTCTGTAAGCCGACCATTTTTGCAAAGGCATATAACTGTCGTTTATTGCATATAAGTGTCGTTATACCGACGGCGGCCAGAGCGTCGCTGACGGATCCCTCTAAACGTTGTAATTGCAACACTTAGACATTGTGTCGCAAACAAAGAGTCACTATTGCGACGACTACCTCCAAACGTCGCAATTGCGACACTTAGACATTGTGTCACAATTGCGACGTTTGGAAGCAGTCGTCGCAATAACGACGCTTTGGGGCATAGTGTCGCAATTGCGAAGTCTTCCTTCAAACGTCACAATTGCGACACTTTTTCTAAGTTTCGGTATTGCGACACATTTCTCTAGACGTCGGTATAGCGACGGTTTCGGGCGGGATTGAAAAAAATTGGGGAAATTTTCGACATTTGGTCAAAAGTGTCGGAACCAAGTGTCGGAATTTCCGCCAAATGTACTAGTGTCTTGATGAGACCTCCTCCTCATGCATGGTCTTCCAAAACCAGTGAGGCCTTAAAACTGTTGCAGGTAGAAGTTTCTCTTTGAGCTGGGGAGTGCTCATTGAGAAAGTGTCATCTAGAAAGGAGAAAGGGTTTCTCACTTCAATATGTCTAATATCTACCATTTCTTCCTCCTTTGCTTCATGAATGAAGTTTTCATGTGAATGTTCCCATAATGCATAGGTCCTATTTTCTTCATCACTGCCTTTGCACAGCGCAGTGCAAATTTGTTGCTCTAGATCAACAGCATGCAAATATGTAGATCCCTCTTCCTCTAGCTGAATGAACTGAGGTAAAGCTAGAGTCTCCTTGGAGGCTCTATATTTAGCTTTATATTCACTTAGAATCTCATATTCCAAGTGTCCTCTATGCCTCTTGTCTTCTACTCTTTGATAATAGGAAGTGCATGGCTCTTCCTCTTCTTGAAACCCTTTAGGAGTTTCACTGCAACTCTTCATCTGCTTAACCTCCTGGGGGAGGTCCTTTCTGGATCTAAAAACTGATGAGAGAAATATCATCTTCTTAATAATTCTAATCTTTTTTTATCTTCTCAGGCTGAGAATCACAGTTTGAGCCAAGAAAGATGCTTTGATACCACTATAATATCCCAAAATCGGGATTGCTAGCAAGGCATGCCTGAAAAATGAATTTTTCAGGAATGGCTACTACATATCTTGAAATAAGAACTTGGATCCCTTATATCTGAGTATCTAATTCCTAAATCCAATAGGATATCAGAAAGAAATTTTCCTAGGTGGGTTATATAGGTCTCCCACACCTAGTTTCCTTGAGAAAGTGCCCAATGAAAGACTGCATCAATATATAAGCACAATAATGGATATTCAGCATTAAATAAGCTCATATGATGTGTTAAAACACATTAATTCAATCATAACTACATCAGAAAAATATATTCTGATTCATGATCCAAAAGATGGGGAAAAACAATTATTTTAGCCCCAAAAAGGTTAATTTCAGAGATGAGCGTAAAAATAAGGGCAAGTGATGGTGGTATCTCGTAGCTTAGGTCATGTGGGACTCACATACGAAATTTCAGCAAAAACAAATGACTCTAGCTATGTTAAACAGGTCTCCCACTCCCGACATGGCTTAAAAATGCACAATCCCCATGGCTTGACTCAACAGAAATTAACTGAAGCTTATGCAGCGTGTTTTTATGAAGGGTTTCAACAAAATATGTCATGAACATCAGATCAATATTTTTTTACATGAAAATATGGAGAAAAATGGAGATCCATCTCCTTTACACTTCAAAGAGGACAACCCGACAAGGGTTCCATGTGATTCACTGTATAAAAGTGCAGATCTACAGATCTAGATCTGAAAAACATAGTATACTACAGTAGTAGCTGAAAAATTAGATCTAGAGCAATATATTACATAAAAAATTAGATCTACAACAGATCCATATGTATAAATGTCTTTATTATACATCCCCCTTGGGGTTTTCGGCATTACATGAAAGAACAGGAGTAGATCTGAGTTTTACTGCAGAATGATTCAGAAAATATGAAGTGAAAATAACAGTAGATAGATCAGATCTGAAATAGACATGGATTGGATGGCTAATCCATGGATCACCACAGTGAAGGAAGAATCCATGCACCAGAGATCTCTCCTCCAAATGATTGTCGGAATACCCTGCAACTCGACAACTGAAAATAACGCAGTCCAAGAGGAAAAACTGCGCTGTAGGCTTGAAGCATAGGTTGGCCTGATGCAAAGATCAAGATTTGAAGCTCAACAGCTAATACTCTCTTCCAGGATGATAAAAGACACACTCATTGAGAAGAGGCACTAGTACAATCTAGATCTGAGCATATCTAGTCTCCACTTGTTGCAAATCATTGAAACAAGTAAACCCCAACAGGATTTACGCTATCTAAGGGATATGGAGCTTGGCCATATGCCTGATAGTCGAAAATAAGCACAATTCCCTCCAAGAGCTACTCAATGGAAGGAGAGAGAATCCCTAAACAGGAAATCCTCACAATTCTCTGCTAAACAGCCAAGAGAATGAGATATGTCTAAGCAGAAAATATAATTTGAAAATATAATATCATGAACAACCTTCTGTTGAGCCTTCCCCTTCCTTTTATAAGATGCAAGCTTTGGCAAACCCTAAACCACCTTGATGAATTATCCCTTTTCACATGAGGGCCTCCTTCTAGAACTGCGTTGTCCCTCCATGAGGTACATTGTATCTAGACAGTGTTGTTATTTGGTCTTGTTGACCCAATCAATCTCCTCAACCCTTGTTCACATGCAAGTGTATTTTATTGAAAAAGCCCTGATTTGCCTCTTTTCACATTAGGCATTGATTTATTTGGATGTTCTTAGGAGTTGTTATGTTCTCCTTTACATTTTATTCATCAATTAAGAAATTAACACAAAATGAAATATTCCTATTAGCTTGGGCTAATTAGGAATATTACAGAAAAGATACAAATTTTCTTCCATCTTCCATTTTTAATAAGAAGAAAGTGTTTCAAAATTACCCGATGAACCAGACGTTACTGGCTCTGATACCAATTTTGACTACATTAGCTCATGAACACAAACTTGTTCATGAAATCATAAAAAGAATCAGGAAAAACAAATTCTGGATTATTTTGTGACCACGGGATTTTTTGATGGAATCTCATATCGATGGTTCTATTTATCACAAAACATTTGTGAAAAATATAAAATATATTATTTCCCTCTCTCCAAATTATATCCAAGCCTCTAAAATGAATATTTAAGGCTTCTTCTGCTAGGTTTTCTGGGTGTCTATAATGGTCAAAAACCATGTCCTAGATCCATTTTCCGAATTTTCGATAAATCTTACATTTTGGGACCAAATGCTATAAATCTCCATGAAGTTGGAGATTTGCGTCTAAGACCTAAGTGTTTCAATTTTTCCAATTTGGTTTCAAATAATTCACATAATATTCCCATTTCATGGAATTTGGAATCTATCAGAAAGTTTCATTACTAAGAGTAGGGTCCCATTTAGTTACCATAACAATTAGGTGTGATTGTTCTTGAATATTTTCTTTGCTGAGAAAATCACGAATGCATTTTTTACTTCCCTTGATGTGTTTAATTTAAAAATAAATTTTTTTGAAGAGACCTTGCCATCTCGCAAACTTTGACTCTCTTAGTTTCTTGATATCTTTGGTTAACACCTTCTTCATGGTTGAGGCATCAGTTATGAGAAGGAACCTTTTGCTTATTATGTGCATATCAATTTTATCAATACAATTCCAGGAAGCTTTCACTTCCTTTTCAATAGTCGAATAGCTTTTCTTTGCAGGGTTCCACACGCCAGAGGCAAACTGAATATTTTTTTCCTAACCTTCTTTGAGTTGTTTTAGGATTCCGACCCAACCTATATCATTGGAACCTGTTTCAAAAATCTATGGAAATTTTTCAATTGAAACATAGGGGATAGGAAGAATTTTTACTTTCTCTTTAATATTTCTAACAACACTTGTGTGCACCATACTCCATGGTTCTCGGTTATTTTTTAGCCTTTTATTTAGAATATTTAGATCATTTGCGCTTCTTTATAAAAATAACATACATAGTTTAGAGAACCCAAGAATTTTTTCAGTTGGGTTTTGTCTTTTATTTCGTTTGGAAATTTGCCTACAAATGCTACTATGTGTTGCTAAAGAGCGATCTGACTATTTTCAATGATAAGTCCAAGGAATTTAACCTTGGTCTGGAAGATTTCCATCTTCTTTTTTCTAAAAACTAAACCATTTCTTTTGACAACTTGTTTAAATTTATTTACATGCTTTAAATGTTCATCAATTGATATATAAAATATCAAAACATCATCAATATATACAATAATCTAATCAAAGTATGGCTTAAACACTTGATCCATCACCTTTTAAAATTTAGAAGGGGCGTGTTTCAATCTTAATAATGGCATGGAATTCCATTCATAGTGTCCAGAAGGGACACTTAAGGTTGTTTCAAACTGGTCTTCTTCTTTGATTGAAACCTATCAAAAACATGATTTCATGTCAAACTTTGAAAATATATTAGCTACTGCAATTCTGGATATAAGATTTCCTTTGTGAGGGATTGGATAAGTGTCATCAGCCAGGAAATTATTTAATGGTTTATAATATATCACTAGTCTGGGCACTCCTCTAATTTGTTCAGAAAGCTTATTCACATAGAATCCACAACAGTTCCATTCACTGTCAGATTCTCTTATTAGCCTCCTTTTTAGGAGATCCTAGATTTCTCTTTGGAAGAGATTTCTATATTCTTCATTCATTGGAATGGCTCTTCTTTTACATGGATTTCCAGTGTATTCAGCATTGTAAGGTAGTTCTACAAAATATTGATTTTTGTTCCACAAAGCATTAGGTTCCTCAACACAACATTATGCCTTCAACTATTTTTTCAGTTCTTCTATTTTTCTTATGACTGAAACTCGTTCCAGCCCTTCATTTATCTTTAGATAGCATTTTAGGTCTTTGATTACCTACAGAATTTATTCTGGTTGTTCTAATTCTTGAATGGCATGGACCATTGTAGAAATACTAGGGGTTGAGACAATTTGCAATGTGATAGCATGTAAATACATTTCTTGATTAGGAACTGAGATATAATATCATGATCTGCCATCATATATTTTTTCTGAACCATGAGGTTCAAAAACAACTAAAAATGGATTTATCAGGATGCATTCTACTGGGATACTTCCTACTGAAATTTTGACATTAATGCAGTATTTTTCTAGAAAAATAGTGGCTTTAGAAACTACATACTTGAAGTTATACTCTTGTGTTCCTAGCCCTATGACTTCTCTACTTTCCTTTGCCCAATATTTTGCAAGCATTAAGTTTTTTTTCAGTACATTTATATCTACCCTTGTGCCTAGTAAATTCTTTAGGATAAAGACTTCCACCTGAATCTTGAATGTAAGCGTAACATGATATTTTTGATGTTGTACTGCCACAATTTTCATGTTATTTAGCCCTAAATATTCATTTTCTCTAACTTCATATATTTTTGCATTTGAATTATTTATGAAACAAGGTTTTTGTTCTAGGATTTCTTCTTCTTTCATCTTAAGTATTTCTAGTCTAGAGACTTGAGCTTTGATTTCATTGATTTCTTTTTTTATACTTCTTATTTATTGATTAACTTCATTTCTAGTAAGAATTATTTTCTTGTCTTGTTGGTGTAGTACTTTGAATTAATTAGTATTTTTCTCATAAGAAGCGGAAACAAAAAGGGCTTTTGGTGCAATACCTTTTCCTGAATTTACTGATGTAAAGCCTTGGTTTTTCAGCATGGTATGTAAAAATGTCTCCATTAATTTCTCCTTCATTTCACTTTCAAGAAGAATTTTTATTCCATATAAGGCTTTTGATTCTTCTTCATCGGAAATTTTGGCGATGAAAATTTTTAATTTCTGTTGTACATCAGGATCCTCTTCAGAGATATATTCTAAGTCTGACTCAGAACTACTACAATGGAAATTTTATGAATCTGTAAATTTACGATCGTAAACAACAAATACTATATCATGATCTTCTGAATATTCTTAGTCAGAGAGACTAAAACTTGAAGCCTCAGTAGAATCCCAACAATTTTTCCCTATAACATGTATTTCTTCTTTAATAGGAAAAAAAATTTTGTTTTCTAGAATTTGGACCCACATTTATAGCATTGGACTCAGATTAATGATTTTTCTTCTTCTCTCCTTTTTCTATCGTGCTGATATTTCTTAGAAAATTCTTGCGACTTTTCCCTTTGTGTAGCTTGGATTCTTCTCCTTGTGGGAATTTATTTGAGGTATGGCCTTGTTTCCCACATAACCAACAGGTTAGTTTGTTCCAAGTTTCTTGTGGACCATAATAATGGGATCTAGGATTTTTTATGTAATATCCCTTTGTTATTTTAGATTTTTGAGGTTTTGTAGAGTAATATTTTTTTTGGGATACTTTTTTCATGGCCTTTTTTACTCTTTTCATTTGTACAACTGGGTCATCTAAAGATAGGCCATTTTTATTGCATATAGATTTGTTATCAGGTGGCCTTGAAAAAATTTGTATGGACTTGTTTACCTTCATATTTTTACAAATTCCTACCAATTCCTTAGTTATAATACTATATATATCCCCCCAGGTATAGGACTCATAGGTATTATGGAAAAAAAATTGTATTTTCAAATAATCTACAAAATTTGAAGGAAGGGATGCAAGATAAACATGTTTCTATAAAATATTTTTATTGTCTTTTACTTCGTAGATTCTTTGGACCCAATATTTGTGGAAATATTCATATTGTGACATTATTTTGCATTTAGGATTCATTAACACTAGATAATGTTTATCAGAAATCTTTGTTTTTGCACCATACCATTGTTCCATAATGAAAGACGCCAATACTCCTACATGTTTCTTTGTGGATATCCATCTGCATTATGTAAAATATCACTAGATTCATATTTTACTATCTATGATTCCATTTTATCTACAAGTGTTAGTGAGGACATTGCTTCCCACCGTCTCAAAAGGGTGCCAATAAAACACGGATTTAATGTCTTACATGATTCTACTTCATTTTTTCCTCTCATGCACATTAATTTATACTCAGTAAACATATGATCTATCATTTGTCTTATTTGTCTCGAGCTCGAGTTGTCAATATTCCATTCCTTATGGGCATTGGTAAAAAACATTTGAGTCTCATGCATTTTCCTTTACCACTTATATCAGGTGCAGGATATCGAGAGTATTGGCATGGAAGTGGTTCATAAATTGGTAGGAGATGGGATTTAGGTGAAGACTCTGGTTTTTCTTATTTTTCTTTTGGAAATAGGATGGGAAATTTATCTACAGATTTATGAACATAATCTATAGCATAATTGAATCTTAGTGAAGAAGGAATTTATTTATCTTTGTTTGTCAAAGACATATTTTTGAACTGAGAGGAAATATCATCAGTCTTTTCATGGGTTGAGACAAATCCTCTTTGTACTTCATTTCCCATTTCTTCAAAAAAAAATCCATTTTTTTCTGATAATTTATTTGCTTCAGTAAATCCTTCTATAGTAGATATGGAAAATTTAAATTCATTCAAACTTTTATTTACATTATTTACATAAACTTGAAGAGTATTTACTTGGTCCTTTTGTGCATTGGTTGTAGATTCCTAGATTTCTAGGCCCTTTAAAGCAGTATTTTTCGAGTTTACTTGTTCACCGACATTCTATATTTTTCCTTCTATCCCTATGGTAGGTTCATCTTTCAAAACTAAAGGTACTGCTATAGAAACCTTTCCTCTTTATTCAAGAGTGATTCCTTTGTATGGAGGAAAAGTAGTGGGAGATTAAATTTTTGTGGCATCTATGGTGTTCCACTAATATTTAGAAGATGTAGATGAAGATCTGCAAATATTATATGCGCATCCATGTTATCTTTTATTCTCTTCCATTCATAGAAGGAAATCCATACATTGTTCTAATTTATATAATATTTCTAGGATAGTGAAAGATTATTCTTTTCTTCTAAGGATGTAGATATGTTGAATTATGTTGTGTCTGGATGATTAAATAAATCCAAATTTAACATTCTCTTCATCCAATCTATAGAAACCCTGTATTTTGGCCGACAGTCCATAAGAGAAAATAATTTATGCATCTATGGTTTTGATGGCTTTTTGCAATCATTCAAAATAGATTCTTAAATTTGTGGGATGGAATAAGCTCATCCATTTTTTATAAGTATCCAAGTCCATATCTTGGAATGTCGGGATGCCTCATTTTGATAAACATTTCTTTCAGCCTTGGATCTTGATTTTCAATAGATTGAAATTTATGGATCACCAAGATGAAATCATGAGGGTATGGGATATCACTGCATTTGGGATTTGGATGGGAATTTCTTAGAATGATACATGGTTCTTCTCTTGTTATTGGATTGTGGTTCTCCTGAGTGCCAATATGTACAAGAGATTGCAAATTAACCAATGACTGGAAGGAAGGACATTTAACTACTAGCCTAGAAAAATTTAAAACTTGAGAAAGCTCAAACAACTCGGTATGGACACAATTTGTATAGGAGGATGATGAATTTGTAATTGATAATTCATAGGAAATGGGTTGTTATTTTAAATTAACCACTTCCAAGCTAAGACGATCGATATCCTGCACGCGATATAAGCGGTAAAGGAAATTTTCCCAAGACACAAATGTTTTTTACCGATGCCCATAAGGAATGGAATATTAAAAACTTCAGCTCAAGAGAACTAAGAAAAAGGATAGATCATATGTTTACTGAGTATAATTTAATGTGCATGAGAGGAAAAATTGAAGTAGAAGCGTGTAAGACATTAATTCAAATTTTTACTGACACCCTTCTGAGATGGTGGGAAGCAAAGTCCTCCCCAGCACTTATAGATAAAAGAAACATGATCAGAGCATTGATGTCTTTCATTCTGGAACACTCGTGCAATGCAAAAACATATTTTTTTGATAAACATTCTCTAATTTTAATGTATCTTAAATGCAAAAAAAAATGTCACCATATGAATATTTCCACGGATATTGAATCCAAATAATATACGAAGTAAAAGACAGTAAAAATATTTTATGGAAACAGGTTTAACTTGCAATCCTTCCTTCAAAGTTTGTAGATTATTTGAAAATAAAAAATGTTTTCATGAATCCCTATGATTCCTACACTTGGGAGGAGATATGTATTATAAATAAGGAATTGGAAGTAATTTGTATAAATATGAAGGTAAACAAGTCCATACAAAAATTGTCAAGGCTACCCGATAGCAAATCTATATGCAAATCTTTAGATGACCCAGTTGTACAGAGGAAAATAGTAAAAAAATCCATGAAAAAAGTATCCAAAAAAAATATTACTCTGCAAAACCTGAAAAGTAAAAAATAAAAATGTGATATTACAGAAAAATTCATGTGTCTCATTAGTATGGTTCACAAGACATCCATCTAGGAACACACATGCATGAAGCTTGAAACAAACTAACCTGTTAGTTATGTGGGAAACAATGCCATACCACAAATAAATTCCCAAAAGAATAATAATCTAAGCTACACAAAGGGAAAATTTCACAAAAATTTGCTAAGAAAAATCAGCATGATAGACAAAGGATAAAAGAATGAAAATCACTAATCTCAGTCCAATGCTATAAATGTGGGTCCAAATTCCATAAAACAGAAAATTGTCCTATTAAAGAATAAATACATTTTACAGGACAAAACTATTGCGATGTTATCTCTTACTATAAATGAAATTAGTCAAGAAATAAGAATTCTGAGAAAATAAATTAGTGAAATCAAATCTCAAGTATCTAGACTAGAAAGAGGTAAGATGAACGAAGAAGAAATCCTAGAACAAAAACCTCTTTCATAAAGAATTCAAATGTGAAAATATATGAAGTCAGATAAGATGAATATTCAAGGCTAACTAACATGAAAATAATTGCAGTACAACATCAAAAATATCATGTTATTCTTACATTCAAGATTCAGGGAGAAGTCTTTATCTTAAATACTTTACTAGACATGGGGGTTGATATAAATGTACTGAAAAAAAAATTAATCCCTGCAAAATATTGGGCAAAGGAAAATAGGGAAGTCATAGGGATAGGGAAGCCACTATTTGTCTAGAAAATTATTGCATTAATGTCAAATTTGCAGTAGAAATTATCCCAATATACTGCATCCTCGGAAATCCATTTTTAGCTATCGATGAACCTCATGGTTCAAAATAATTAGATGATTGCAGATCAAGAAGGGTATTTACATGCTATCACATTTCCATTTGTCTCAAACCCTAGGATTTCTAAAATGGTCCAAGTCATGCAATAATTAGGAAAATTAGAAAAAATGATTGAAGAAATCAGACCTAAAATCCTACCTAAAGATAGATGAAGGGTTGAAACAAGTTTCAATAATAAGAAAAATAGAATAACTGAAAAAATAGTTGGAGGGAAAATGTTGTTCAAAGGAACCTAATGCTTTCTGGGACATGAAACATTATTCTGTAGAACTACCTTACAAATTCGAATACATAGGAATCCATGTAAAAGTAGAGTCATTTGAATGAATGAAGAATATAGAAAGCTCTGCCAAATATAAATCCAAAATCTCCTAGAAAGGAGGCTAATAAGAGAACCTGATAGTCCATGGAACTGTTATGTATTCTATGTGAATAAGCTTTATGAAAAAATCATAGGAGTGCCTAGACTGGGAAAAATTATAGACCATTAAATAATGTTATGGATGATGACACTTATGTTATCCCTCGCAAACGAAATTTGATATCCAGAATTGCAGGAGCTAAGATATTTTCAAAGTTTGAAATGAAATCGGGTTTCTGGAAGGTTTCAATCAAAGAAGAATATTGGTTTAAAACAACCTTTAGTGTCCCTTCTAGACACTATGAATGGAATGTCATGCCATTCGCACTAAAACATACCCCTTCAAAATTTAAAAAGGTGATAGATCAAGCATTTAAGCCATACTTTGATTGGCTTATTATATATATTGATGATGTTTTGATATTTTCTAGATCAATTGCTGAACATTTTAAGCATGTACATAAATTTAAACAAGTTTTAAAAAGAAATGGTTTAGTTCTCAGCAAAAAGAAGATGGAAATATTCGATAGCAAGGTTAAATTCCTTGGGCACGCCATTGAAAATGGCCATATCACTCTTCAGCAGCACGTAGTGGCATATGCAGAAACATTTCCAGACGAAATAAAAGACAAAACCCAACTGCAGAGTTTCTTGGGTTGTCTAAACTATGTCTATAATTTTTATAAATATTGTGCATAGGATAGAAATATTATAAATCAAAGGCTACAAAAGAACCCAAAACCATGGAGCATGGATCACACATTTGTTATTAGAAAGATAAAATAGAAGGTAAAATATCTTCCTATCCTCTATGTTTCAAATTAAAATCTAGAAATATTATTGAGACAGATTTCAATGATATAGGTTGGGGAGGAATCCTAAAATAGCTCAAAGAAGGCTAGGAACAAATTTTTCAATTTTCCTCAGGTGTGTGGAACCCTATAGAGAAAAACTATTCGACCATTTAAAAGGAAGTGAAAGTTGCCTAGAATTGTATTGATAAATTTGATATAGCCCTAATAAACAAAAGGTTCCTTCTCAGAATAGATTCCTCAACCATGAAGAAGGTGTTAACCAAATATATCAAGAAACTAGGAGAGTCAAATTTTGTGAGATGGAAATCTCTCTTCACAAATTTTGATTTTGAAATTGAGCACATCAAGGCAAATAAAAATTGTATTCATGACTTTCTCAGTAGATAAAATCTTCAAGAAAAACCACTTCTAATGGTTATAGTAACTAAATGGGATCCTACTCTTAGTCATGATACTTTTCGAGAGATTTCAGATTCCATGAAATGGGAAGATTATATGAATTCTTGGAAACCAACTTGGCAGCTTATAAAAACACAGGTCTTAGATGCAAATCTCCAACCTCAAGGTGATTAACAACATTTGGTCCCATAACATAAGATTTATCCAAAATCTAGAAAACATGGTTTTTTACCATCCTATACACTTGGAAAACCTAGCAGAAGATGCCTTAAATATTCATTTTAGAGATATGAATCTAATTTGGAGAGAGGAAAATAACAGATTTAATATTTTTCACAAATATTTTGTGATAAATAGAATGAGATATTTTAGATTCCATCAAAGACTCATGTGGCCACAACATAATCCAAAACTTGTCTTTCCTGATTTTGTTTATGATTTCTCTAGATATAAAAATTTGTTGTGGAACCTACTTTTCAGAGACAAACCAAATGGGACCTATTATACACTCTTAAAATTTGGATCATTATTTGTCACCCAGTTTCTACATTGGTTGGACTGGATAAAATAATGGTGGACATGGTTCAACCCCAACAAAACTTCTATGGACCCCATTTATTTCCAATCATATTACCAACATGAATGCAAAGAATGTATAGACTGCTTTCACCAGCCCTGTAAAACTGTATCAGATTTGAACAAATTCACAAATAATAGGATTCTTTTAGATTTCATGGCTAAATGTCACCAATGGTTAGTCATGAAAAAAATAAAGCATCAAATAGTATTATGAAATCCCACGATAGTTCGACACATCTTTTCTAAAGCATGAGACACCATTGGAGAATATTCCATACAAATATTTGTTGGGAACATAATTATTGTCCTTATATTCGTTTCTTGTGGGCTTTTCACAATAAAAGAATCCACTGTGTGAAATAATGTAAAAGTATAGTCACCTAACGATGAGTGTGACCGGTATCGTGGGATTTCGATAATATATCCACAATGTAAATAAAAGTGTCATGGGATTCCTTATATCTCCACTTTGTATAATTTTGGACAATGCTCCGTCCAAAAAACCACTATTATAAAAAATTACCAGAAGATTCTCTGAGACTCGGAACACTTCTCTGAAAATTGGCGCGAATTGACCCAAATCTTAGAGAATCTACGGAAAATATACTAGTCAATATCAGTAGTACCATATGATGCCCTCTATCTCCCCCAACTTATTATAAATAAAAGGGAAGGAGAACCATTACAGGCATCACGATTTATAGATATTAGGGGTCTGAGAGTCAAGAATTATCATTGCTTTTTTTTTTATCTTGAAGGCGATCTCCTTTCATCTCGGAGAAATTATTAAGTCTATAGTTGAGTCATATAAAGTCTAAAGTTTGAGAAGCTTGTGCACCAGGACCTGTGAACCTCGTGAGAACCTAAAATGGTCAAACTTTATTAGGGAAGAGTCTTTTGGCTTGAGTTCTTTGGTTCATAGGAAGAGTCTGCAAAGGGCAAGGAAGCCTTCAATTTCTAGCTTGTTATGAGTTAGTATAACTAATAAATAACTTGGAAGTCAATCTCTGATAAAAATAGAGACTCTATGATTGTAATAACCAACTATTCTGAAAAAATAAAAGAAGAGGGTGTTTGTCTCATTTATGGCTACGTTATATCTTTGTGTTAACATTTTTTACCGTGTGAGGTTCATCTAAGATCCATTGAAGGTTCAATTAGGATAATGGAGTGAATTGTTTATCATATAGGCAAAAGGGCATTGAAAGAGATAGTCTTTCATTAGATATGACTGAAGTTTCATGTACAAGTTTGTGTAAGAGTCTGTGTAACACAGTCATATCTTTCTGCAAGCTTCATATTCCGTCATAGGAAGCCTTTGCAACCAGCGCGGTTCAAATTGGTATCACATATCAAACATCCAAAAATTTAAAATATGGTATGAATGTAAAGTGAACATGTTGTTGATACTATTTTTATTTTTAATATGGATGCCTTACTTCTCCTTTTACCCATTTTATTCTTTTTTCTTTTACTTCGTGACATTCACAAATACAAAACAAACAAAAAAATTGAAATTTTATTAGGTGGGGGGGAATGAGAGAAATATTCCTAAACAGATGGAACATCATGCAATAGGACGTGAGGAATGAATAAATTAATAAATTAGAAAAATATTATTTGTCAATGGTGTCTTGTTGGATCAATGAAAGTAGTTAGCTAATATATCCCCCAATAGGGTTCATTATTGCCAAGTGACATACTAGTTCTTGTTCCACACTAGCATATGCTCATTGAGGTAACCAACTTGGGCAATGGTGATGGTTCCCCTATATGAATCTAAGCACATTAGACTCTTCATGATAAGATGAATCTAGTTTAAAGGAAGTAGAAAATAAGAAAAACTGAAAATATTATAAAACTTTGAATAATAACTTTTGGAAATAAAATCCCAGGATTAAAATTCTAAATATAATGTAAACTTCAAAAAAAAAAGAGTAAAAAGCAATAAAATATATATGAGTCCAAGCACGTTAACATCTTCATGATAAGATAAATCTAGTTTAAAGAAAATAGAAAATTAAGAAAAACTGAAAATATTATAAAAAATTGAAGAATAACTTTTGGAAATAAAATCCCAAGATTAAAATTCTAAATGTAATGTAAAATTCAAAGAAAAAGAGTAGAAGGAAATAAAATATATTGAAAAAATTTGAGGAGAACATTTGAAAAAAAAAAATCTAAATGAAAAATTCTATTAAAAAACTTTCCAAATTTTTCCTTGAACAATGTAAATTGTTTTATCCCATGTGTGTCCGTTCGGTCGGGCGCGTCGTGTCGCACCGGGTGAGGGCGCCCGGCCAAGCGCGTTTGGGTTGGTTCGTTTGGTCCGAGGGCGCCCTTGTCAGATTTTCTAAGTTGTGACCGCCCAGGTGCCTTGTGCACGTTCCGGCAGCCCGTTTTTCATTTTCTCCCATGTGTGTTCGTTTGGTCGGGCGCGTCGGGTGAGGGCGCCTGGCCAAGCACATTCGGGTCAGGTCGTTTGGTCCGAGGGCGCCCGTGTCATATTTGCTAATTTGTGATCACCCGGGTGCCTTGTGCACGTTCGGGCGGCCCGTTTGTCGTTTTCTCCCATGTGCATCCGTTCGATCGGGCGCGCCGTGTCGCACTGGGTGAGGGCGCCCAGCCAAGCACGTTTGGGTCAGGTCATTTGGTCCAAGAGTGCCCATGTCATATTTGCTAAGAGAAAACAAATGGGAAATAACATATAGAATGAATTAGGAATTCAAAGCAAGCATCACTTCAGGAAATATAAAACTTATAAAAGAAAAATATTTTAAAATGGTTTTTCATGGAAGATCCATTGTACAAAAGATTACAAAGCTAGAATCTACATTGGGTTTAGGGTCTACTCAACAATTTTATCACCATCATGCGATCATATTTAGGAGATAAGGTTACTCAAAGGAATTAAATGGCCCAAACTTATAACAAATTTTAGAAAATAGGATTATCAAAGTCAGATCAACTATAATCCAACTTACTTTAATGACAAATTACAAATTACTTAATAACGATAGTTCATTTTTAGCTACTGATGTTATGTATTCAATGAAAAATAGGTTTCCACATTTTACTGAGTTTGAGGCCCTCTTCTTTATTATTATTGTTTGGATTCTTCTCTATCTGTAAAGTTTCTCTGATTTTTGTTCTTACATAATGAAAATATATAACAATGATTCTAGTACTTTCTAGGAAAACCTAGTGTTTCGTATATTCAACATGCTTTTCTAGAGAATATCTCTTAGTTTTGTTATGCTTAAGACAATTTTGTACTCTTTCATCCCGATTCAAAATTTATTTTCTAGTTTCGCTGATATATTTTTTTCCACATGAACAAGGAATGACATATACACCTCTATAAGATCTAGGATCTATCAAATCTGAGATCACCTTTTGTCCAATATATCCAAAATATTATAGAGGTGTATATGCCATTCCTTGCTAATGCGGAAAAAAATATATTTGTGAAACTAGAAGATAATTTTGTATCAAGAGAAAAATCACAACACTTACCTTAAGCATAGTAAAACTAAGAGGTCTACTCTTGCAAATCACTTTGAAAATACTAAAAATCAATTTTGCCTGGAAAATGTTAGGAATCATTGCTAGAGTTAATCATTATGTAAAAAGAAAAACAAGGGAGACTGTATAAAAAGAGAAAAATCCAAACAATATCCATATATAGGAGGGCCTCCAACTCAATAACATTCAATAACCTATTATGTATTGACTACACAATATTAGTACCTAAAAATGGATTGTTGTTATCAAGCAATTTATAATTTATCATTAAAGTAGGTTGGCTTATAATTGGTCTTACTTTTATAAGCCTATTTTTTTAGCATTTATTATAAGTGTGGGACATTTAATTCCTTTGAGAAAAATTGACTCCTAAATATGATCCCATGATGGTGATTGAAACATTAAATAGACTCTAAATCCAAAGCAGATTCCAAATTTGTAATCTTCAACAAATTATTTATTAAAAATAAATTAGAATAACATATTTCAAAATAATATTTTTGATTTAATAGTTGAATGTTAAGAGATTATCCCTAAAATTCGCTAGATTATTTATTTATTTTTATTTGTGAAAAAAATATTTTTTAATTTTTTAAATTATATTATACATTGAATCTCCTTATAATGTAATTGAAAATGTTATAATCGGGAATTTTAATGAAGATTTTTTTTTGGAAAGAGAAATGATTATGTCTAATATAAATGGCATTAGATGAAGTCTAATGGTCGTAGACAATGAATTACTAAACTTTGGCTCCAAGAATTAAAACTAAACTAAGAATTGGAAAACTAAAAATGATCATATCCATTGATATTAGGAATTTCATGAGATGGATGATTTGTGTCATCTAATTGTTATTATTCTTCCTGATAATTACTATAAGTATATTTCACTTTGGGAATCGATTCATATTATTTTAGTGACCATATATCCATTTGAATTCCCTCCAACAATACATATTAAATAAACTGGGATATAATTTTTGTAATATTCCAAAATTAGCATGCAGCTAATTGGAATATTAATTTTTGCTTTTGTCCTTTAGATAGAAGAATAAGTGGGTAGGGAGACCCATAAATCTCTTTAGTGGGAATAAATTCACTCATAATGTGAATAAGAGTCATCAAAGTAGTTGAATAAAGCACCCTTATGTGTGAATAGGGGATGAAGCATGTGGAATGGGTCAAATTTGACCAAATCAAAAGCGTTGGTATGGATCGGAGTGGACATTCAATGAGAGACAGCACAGTTTTGGAGGGAGATTCCTTGCATGGAAGTAGTGGCTTTAATGAGTGGGGCCCAAGGTGAGAAGGCTCACCAAGCATATAAGGAAGGGAATGACAGCCATGTAAAGCATGTTTTTATTATTATTTTTTTACGGTCTGTTATGACTAGTTTCTCTCTTCAGTTGTTTAGTAGAGACTGCAGTGTTGTTTAGCACAAGGGTGTTCCTTAGCGGGAATCCCACCCTCATCCTCGGGGGACTTTGAGTGCTCACTCAGGAGAGGTTATTGGGTTACATTTCCACATTCTGACATCAAGCCAAGCTACAAGTTTCTTCTACAATGCAGTTTCTGTTTAGAGTTGTGTTGTGTTGCAGTGTGCAGCAGTGGAAGGTTTGATAAGACCATTTCTAAGCTTTTCTTCAGTGGAGGAAGCATTCTTTCCATTGGGAGATCAGTAAGGAAGGTCCCTGGGCTTCATTTCATATTTTGGTACCAAGCCAAGTCACTATCATCCCCTACAACGCAGTTTCAGTCTTAGACTGCATTATTTTATTGAGCAGTTGCAAGGGTGATTTCAGTGCCTCATTTGGGGTGTTTTCTTTTCAATGAAGGGATTAGCCTTTCACTTGAAGAGTCCATTGGAGGAGTTCCATTCAGTTCGTCATCCGTTTCAGCCACACCCTTTCAGGTGCCCAGTTACAGAGCTTATTCATCCCTAGGGCTGCATTCTGGCATTCTGATACTTTGTGTATTTTTGGAAACCCTTCCTAGGTTATCTAGGAAAAGTGTTTGGGGGCATATATCTCCATTTTGAGCCTTGTTTGAGCAGTGTATTATCAGATACATTTATTTATATCTCCCAAATGTAGTGTTATTCACTAAAACCGCGTTGTATTGGCTTCAATATTTGTGTAGCAGTTGTATTACATGTTTTGGTGCTTTTAGGCATTAGAGGCTTCTTTTTCCTAGCTTGAGGGATTTGATCCCCAAGATATTGTACTCATTTTCTGTTGTTATAATTAATACCATGGATCTATATTTGGCTCATATGTGATGTATTGATATTTACTGTTGTTTTCCACTTTTATGTGCTATATTGTTGCTCTCCCAATTTTGGGATATTACAATTTCAAGGAAGAATGCATATCAAATATTTATAAGAATTGATATTGAGAAAGAACTTAATAATAATAATAATAGCAAAGGGTATTAGTTGTAGAATGGAGAACTTTCATTATTTCACAAAGATAATGACCTCCAAAAATATAGTCACAAGGCATTATAATGCACAAGCAAAGGTACGAAGCAATTCTCAATTTTATTGAGTCTCCCATGAAAGGCCTACTAGATTTAGAATTCATGAATCTAAACGAATATGAGAAATAGTAGATATTTTTTTAACAAGAATGAGTATAGGATTTTATTAAATTTTCACCCAGACGCCGCAAAGAAACCAGAAAATTCCTTACATTTGCACCATCTTTAGAGGATCTTCTAGTGAAAAACTGACTAAGATTCTAGGAGACAAATCCCAGTATCTTCCATGACTTCTACAACTAATACTTTCCTTGTGATTACAAGAGTAAATTATTACAAATTGAAAAAATAATAATATGCATAAAAAAACATTGAGTTATTTGGGAGACTTTTGCAATAAGGACTCTACACAGAGTTGGGATCCTGAAGCTAAATTGGCATTTGCTTCACGTTTTCATTTTTCCTTCTGGGATTTCTAGCCTCTTGTGAGAGGTGGTTCTGCTACATTTGAGGAGATTTATTTTCCAGCATTGCCTCTTGTACTTGAATTAGTGTGTGCTAATTTGATCGACATATCTTGTTTGTAAAATGTTGGAGTGGATCTAGTCATCTCTACAAGCTCATAATCTAACATTGTTAATCATTTTGCTGCAAAGTGTGATTCTGTATTTGAAGAGACAACCATCGAAGGATATTTCTCTTCATTCTCCCCTAAAACTACTAAGTTTCCTTGATCCTCCTTTGGGTTTCATTCATATGGGAAATTTCATTTTGTTTTGGATCTTGAAGAGCCTCAAAATATTTTTTGTTGAGGGAAGGTTCACGAAATTCTTCGGAAAATTTCTTTGGATCTACAACCTTGTTTTGTTGATTCTTCCTTCACTTTTGAACTAGTTGAAAATTTCCTTCATTTGATATGGGGGTATATGTCTGCCCTTCTTTAGAGACAAGGTCTTTGGATTTCTCATCCTTTTTTTTAGGGCAGTTTTTGGAAAAGTTCCCATGAGAATTACAGATGATGAACTGAAGGGAATATGCTCATATTCCAATTATTGAATATGGATTGATTCCCCTAAATTTATTTTAGGGCCTCTAGTAAACCTTAAGAGATATTTACTTCAACACAAATGTGAGCACAAGAAAATTGGCTTCCTTTTGGTTCTTTTTTTTCCAGATAGCAACCCAGCTTATTTCCAATCTCTTTTAGTGCATCAAGTCCCCAGAGATGGAGAGGGAAGTGAGGAAGCAAAATCCACACCAACACAAAATTAATTTCAAAATTTGTATTGAAATCCAAAGCCCATGGTGAGATAAAGAGGCCTCTGGTCCCCATAAAATATGACCCTGATCTGAAAATCAGATCTCTTTCCAACTTGTTCATAAATAGAAAAATATATAAACGTTTTCCTACTGCAAATAAAGTTACCTATCCTTGAAGCTTGGGGTCCATTGTTATGTGATCTAGGATTCAAAAAAAAATTGATTCGAAAATAAGCCCATAAACTTTCCCACCAATAATTTTTCTGGGAGGACCAAGGATCTCTTGCATGGATCTGATGGATAGAGTTCCACATTCGGAATCTCAACTAATTTCTTCACAAAATTTTGGGAGGAACAAGAAGGCCCCCATGGTTTTTGTGCCTGCAGTAGGGCTCTGAATGCAACCACCTCCTCCATAATTAGTAGAGGAATATAAATCTACAAGATCATATATGAGATTTATTTCATCCAAAAATAATCTTTAACAGCCAAATCATGAAATGTTGTCCAATATCACAGTACTACAGTCTTCTACATATCAGATCTAAGATAGATGATGTCGCGGCTAGGGAAACCTTAATCGCTAAGAGCTAGGAGCTGCGAAGCTCAATTTTCCCTCTTCCTAAAATTTGGATTTATAATTGAGAAATAATATATCTTAGAAACTATTATCATGCATATAAAAAAATTCATTCTGCTAAACTATATAGTGTTTACCGTGGAAATCCGAATGGGAAAGCTAGCTTCAAATGTCTGCTCAATCTATTTCAACAATGTTTGGTTACTAATGTTATTAATGGATCCATACATTCATCATAATTTCCTTTTCCAAAAGAACCTTTTGGAATGAAGATTTAAAAATATATAGGGAGAAATTGGGTAAAGGGAAGGTCGGCAAGCATGACCTTTCATTTCCCTTTCCTCTTCCTCTCTCTTTTTTTTATTATTTTTCCTTTTCATTTAATTCTCTCTTCTTCTCTCTTTTCCCATTGAATTTTATATTATATTTTTTTCATAGTTTGTCTAACCTTCTTTATGTTGAATTATCGTGTACGTATTAAGTATTAAAACCATTCATATGTTCAAATCCATTTTGGAACACACCTTTTGGTCTAAAAAAACTTGAAGAAAACCAATCTAGATCAATGTGATTTATATCTACTCTACAAATCGGCTCCAACTCTAGCTCCTACTTATAACTCTAAATATGGCTCTTCCTACCAATTTTAGTTTTGGATATGGCTCTGCCTTTGGTTCCTATCTTGCTTCTTCTGGAAATGTAGAAGTCTAATCACTAACTCTCAACCTTGACCAACCCCTAGATCCAAAATCTACAATTAGTGTTCAAACACTAGTATGTGCTCAATGTGACCTTATAATACTATGTCACCATGTACCAACTCCAAAAGGGAATTGTGGTCAACATTATTTTGCTACTATTAGTTGCTTCCAATGTGGAAACAACTCTTTTATGCTTGCACATGCTAACAAGAACATCATGAAAGAACTCACACAAGGTCATTAAAATCCAAGCACTAATCTCTAAAATGAATTCAAAATTGGGTTCTCCTAATGCAACATCAAAAACAACAATTGGATTTTGGCTCCCTTTGGCATCAAGTTGTTTCCCATATTATTGGTGTCACTAACCTCTTGTGGGACTATATCTCCTTGGATAAAATCTACTCCTTGAATTAGAGATGTAGGAAACTCGTCATCTTCTTCAATATTCACTTTCCACACTCTTCCCTTGGATGTGTGGTTGTTAGGGTGAAGCTATGCATAATTTCACTAACACTGTTCTTCCCAATGTCCACTCAAATTGTAGTGGTGGAAAAAATTTCTTTGCATTACTCTATGAACTACTTAAATTTACTCCTTTTCTCTATGTACCTCCAAATTTTCTATAGGAATGGGGAAGAATTTTTTTGCTTCTTCTTCTAAAATCACTTAGGCTTGGGGCATCTAGATTGCTTCTCCTAACAATATGCCTCAACATGGCCCTTATTTTTGTAAAATGAACATACCACTGAGTACCAATAATTTGCAACACTGTGGTATTTCTATATAAATGGAAAAGAAGGGATTCCTTATACCCATGATTCTTATTCTTTCTTCTTATCTACTTACTAATTTCTTTAAGTGATGTTGTAGGATGAATCTTTGAACTATTTTCATTATCACCCTTTTGTAATCCACCACAAGAAGGTTTAGGTGGTAGTAGTTTCCAACTTCATTTATTTTTACTCTTTGTTCCAATGAGAAAGCCAACTTTGTCATATTTCACCTTCAAAAAAGTGGCCTTAATGGACATGAGGTTTTCCCCTCTTCCATCAAATCCTATTCCTTCGGGTTTGACACTCAATGCAACGATAATGGGTCTTAGGATGCCTTTTCTTATTTTTACTATCCCTTGTCCATTATTGATCCATGTCATACAAGGAATGAAACAAAATGTAGGAAAATAAATGCAACACTGAGAGAAATATAATAGATATTATAATAATGTGGTGAAAACCCAACTTCTATTAATAAATGAAATGAAAAATACTATAGGTCCATGGGGGGCAGCTCACTTGTAGGTTGTCGTCTTTTGAATTATTATGTAACCATTAAATTTAAGGTTCAAATCCTCCCTGCTTAAAACTAACAAAAAATTTTTTTTACAAAATACTATAGAACACACACTTGCTAGAATGATGGTAGTTATCTCTAAAAACAAAGAGGTGGTAGTTATGTGAATTTGTCAAAGATATTACAAGAGGTAGATAAAATGGCATTTTAACATAAATCAAGAACCCCATATGGCTAAAAACCTAACACTAGAAGATGAAATTCCAAAAGGTTTATGGGCCTCGATGGGGTTAATTGGTACATCAGCTTCTTAGGGTCGTAAATTTTGTATAATATTTATGTTTGGTGCACTTGATAGCCCATTCGAAAGGTCTAGATGAAAATTACACATTGAATAGGGCATAGGCCAAATCCCATGGCTATATCCTAAGGCCCCACCACGTAAAAAACGTTGTTTAGGGCGCCCCAAAAGTTTAGGACCCTAAAAACTATAGAAAATATGTTAAGATGATTTAAGCTAGTGGAGTATGTGGATGGCCATCGATATCCGCCTAGATAAATTGTAGCCCATATAAATTAACAAAATTAAACCAATTCCCTTAGGATGGTTTTCAAACTCATAAAAATTCCATTGAGAAAATTATAAGGAAGGTAAGCTTCCTAGAGTTATCTTGTTCATGGTGTTATCTTTGAAAATGGAAATGGAAAGTGGCATTTCTTCTCAGTAATATTGGACAACTTCTTGGAGTTGAAAAATGTAACTAGTATCAGTCTTCATAATTGTACTTGAGTCATGATGTAATATATTTGTAAAAAGAAAACAAAATAAAATTTATTTATAAGCATGGGTTTCATGCTTCATTTATTTTATCTCTAGTCAAAAGCATCCATTGAGTGCTCTAGGGTTTGTGTCTTGAGTCAAAATCAAAGTCATGTTATATTAGACCCTTCTTGGGCTCATTGTGTCAAAAAGGAAAATATTATTTTATGTACATTATTCTTGAAATACTCCACCATCAAGTCGACCTAATCTATTCTTCCTGTCAATTTATTAAAGGAGATTCGAACTTCTATTTATAGCCATGCATTTGACCTAATAAGTATCACACACACACGTGACACTTGATTTGTAACTAAGTAGAAGAGTTGAAGCGTGAAATACTAAAAGGAAAAATTATCCTATGCTAAGAAGAAAAAGGAAGCCAAGAGAAAGTTTGAAATTAGTGATCCTCTACCACACGTGTAAGTTTTATGAAGTATTAGAGGGCTGAAAAAGTGCAGGAGACCAAAAAGTGTTGAAAAAGGAAAAGAGAAATGAAGCCATATTTTGCATGATATTTTCCTTGACTTGATACCTGACAACTTGACTTATTCATGGGAGGTTGACTTGGTGGATTGGAGGGTGTAAATCAGGTTTTTGGTCAAAGGTCTTGGTTGTCTCTTTTGATTTGATCCTAAAGAAGAGAAGAAGAATTTCTTGGTTTTCCCCTAAAGAGGGGTTTTTCCTTGGCTGAGTTCCTACATCTAGTGTTCATTGTGTATGATATTCATGTTTTTGGAATTTATTTGATGATAAGAACAATAACATAATAAACAAAATTAAAATATAATATCACAGGTAAATGTCAAGTAAGATAAATCAAGAATAAGTTATCCAAATGTTGCCCTATTCGATTTCTCAACACTTGGGGCATTGCCCAGTCCTACTCCTTCTCTATTGACTATTTTTGTAGCTAAGTCTTCATTTCAGTGAGCCTTTTATCTTGTGATTGATTCATTTGGATGACCTTCTCTCCCAAGTATACAATCTATAATTTGCTCTTGTCCCAATCTGCCATAATTGTAGTGAGATATTCTTGAAATTGAGTGAGTTAATTATTTAGTGATGGAAACAGTCTTATTAAACTCTCAATGTTCTTCTCCATTTCTCTCATCCTCTTGTTGAGAAAAAATTATTTTTCGTTGGCAACATTATTGTTGGTTGGCAATTATTCCAACCTTTAGATGTTATGCTTTGGATTTTTTCATGTAAGTGTTGTAACCTAATGTGAGTGTGTGGCATGTGTTTGGTTTGTATTGTTTATATAGCATGCTTACAGGTGCTTGGCACAATTTTAGCATGATTTTTGAAGAAATGATTACATTTCTAGGTAGAGATTTAAATTTTCCCCAAATTAGGGGATGAACACTGATTATAGCTTGCAAATCGGTGTTTCCAATTTATATAACCCATATTTCCAAAGCATTAATAGTGTCTGCAACCCAGACTATGTGTGGATAAACAATGTCCATGGATAGGCACATTAGAAAAAAAACACGGTCATTCCCATGGAATTTTCCCATGGTATTTGGTGTGAATGATGACATGTTGATCAGTTTTGAGAAGTGTAGCAAGAAAGGCTCAATTTGAATTTTCCGTGGTCAAATTGATTAAATTCAAAATTTCCACATCAGAAGACAACTTGGAGGTACTTGACTTTCGTGGCATGGCTCTTGTCACTCAGTTAGCTCAATAAATTTGAGATATAGGGGTTGGAGTTCAAATAAGCATGTGTGATTTCCAATTTGTAGCAATCCAATTCAGTTATTTTCAGTTGTATTTAGTTAAACTAGTTCTAATTATTGAGAGAACTAGAGGAAGGTCAGTTGTGGAGTGGGACAATAGTCTAACTTAGTGATAATCTAGTTAATTGATCAATCAACTCAAAATAGCTAGTGCATGCAATAAATTTGAGTTCCTCAGCTGTGGTGGAGATTCCAAGGTAGACTAGTCTTTAGTGTATAGGTATTGCATTCATTCAAAGGATCAACCTTGGGAATTGCGAAATAAATTGGAGAAAAATTACTAAAACATAGGGGTCTAATTCCTCACAATTTGTGCAACAAAATAGGGACTCAAGTAGAGGCATAAATTGACTAAGTTTGGTTAAAAGCTTCTCATTGAGCAGAGAGAAATTATTATAGGCCATTTTGTCACATCCAATCAAAGTGAACCTCCTAATGGGATCAATCAACATCATATTCCCCTTTTCATCATCTTGCACAAAGCCCTAAGCATGTACCTTTCATCCCTCAAAGTTTCAACCCTAAACTGCCCTATCTGAGCTAATTTGAGGACCAACGCTCCCTGCAAGCCTACTGGTAGGTTGCTCCATTGTGGCCAGCGTTGGTCACCAGCGGGTTGCCCTCCTTTGCACTTGTGTTGGTTCTATAATTCTGGGAGAATGATTAGGATTCAAGAAGCTTCACCTTCTAGGAGTTTCCAGAATTTGTTTCAACTACTTACCTTGGATTGAAATTTGGATCCTATCCTACCCTACTTTGGAGTTTTTGCCACTTATCTTTGATCATGTCCCTCCATAAAAGGTGGATCTAAAACCTTAGAATGGTAATTGGATAAGAAATCCTAACTCACCCCTCTCTCTTGTATATTTACCCTCTAATATGAAAGAGGTAATGGTTGGATTTGGAGAGTGATTCTTCCCTTATGTTGTTGCATTAATTAGTGATCATCGCATGCATAGGGTGACTTGAGGTGCATATTGTGACTAGTAAAGTACGAGTCAAAAACTTGGAGGAGCTTTTCTACAATATTGGCTGGCACTTATGGTTGTAATCTCCTTCCATTTATATTAATGCAAAGAATTATTTGTTTTCCTATATGTGATGTCGTTATTTCACTAATTTCAATACCATGTTAATCTATTGAATAGATTATTTAGATGATATTGCATACAGCTCTTAGTTTATTGGCTTGTGGTATCTAACTGTGCAGGTTCTAATTTTGGTAGTTGGAGCTGGAATTGGAGCTTCCAAGCTAAAGAAGTAGTGAAGTGATCAACAATTTCTAGGTAGGCCTCACTCCATCATCTATTTACTTTAAGGAAAAGCATTGGGTTCCCTGTCTCTATGTTATTCTAGGTTGACCACCAAACCTAGGGGAGATACCTTTGTCTGCAATCATAAATCCAGTATAATAAATTGACAACCATACTAGGCAACGAAGTATTCCCTTGGTGGTTTTCCTTGTCCTTTGTGTTTGATTAAATCCTTGACAGACCTTTGTTGCATCATCCAACCAAGAACAGGCCTAGGAAGTGGCTTCATTTAACCCTTTTTGCAATTTTTATGTCGGAAACCTCTTTTTCATGCCCAACACCCCCTAGTGCCTTTGACAGATCATTGCACCTCACCCTGGACCACTCTGTGCCAGCGTTGCAAAGCACTAGTTCCCTTTGTGCACCAGTGTTGGTCCCTATTTTTGCACAATTTTTTCCTTGTTTTTTGAGCCTCTTTATCATCAGCTTACTTCCAGCTAAGTTTCCTTGAGTCTTCAGTGCCTTGTGGTCGCTTTAAAACCCATGTTCTGTTTTCATTTGTATTTTTTTTCCTTTGATAAGAATTGTTTTTATTTTTTCTTTGTTCTTATCATTTGGTCACTTGAAAACTTATTTTGTTTTGATTTTTGATAGCATGGATGAATTTTTGTTTGAGTCCTCATTTTGAAAAGTGTAATGGAATCGGTAATCGAACATTTTCATATTAGTTTTCTTCATTTCGAAAAATAAGTATGGTGAAAAGAAAAATTTTCCATTTTCCATTTAGGGCTTTGCATGTGCATTAGATTAGGAATAGTTGCATCGAAATGAAGATTGCATCTTGCATCTTGTTTGTTGCATCTTGATTTTTTCTCCCCTTCCCTAGCTATATTTTCATTAAAAGAGAAAAGATTCATGTTTTTTCATGCTAGATTTGCATGTTAGGATATCCAAGTGGCATTCGTGGTGAGCCCTAAAATTGAAATTTAATCAACGATAAATAGTAAAATTTATTGAATCAACCTAAGGATAATTTGTAACATTAAT
Organism: Pinus albicaulis; assembly: GCA_034641835.2. Lineage (NCBI taxonomy): Eukaryota > Viridiplantae > Streptophyta > Pinopsida > Pinales > Pinaceae > Pinus > Pinus albicaulis. Next base: position 860,171,363 of record CM076582.1, read on the forward strand.
GCAAACATTTAGAGGCCTAGGTTAGAGACGTTTTTTGGCATCATTAAACATACGAGATGTTATTTTTTTCCAGTGTTGCATCCCGGGGGTGAAATCCTATTCCACGTACATAAGTGTATAGGATCGTTCTCCACATACCTTTGAGTATATCAGATGGTGCTCGACGCATGAAAAGTATATGGGAATTCTCTCATCGAACGGTTACACATTAGACAACACTACTACAGACTGCACCCCCACGTACTGTCGAGTATATTTTGAGAGTCCCCAATGGGTTTCTATCCATCCATAGGTAATCGAGTCTGTCGCCTTGTATACTATGTAGATACATCGAAAAAAACATTCAAGGAGGTTGGCTTCCATGCATTAATTCCTTGGTCTGCCAAGGTATATATTGCAATTCCTGATTTCTTGTTAATCCTTTATGCCTATATTACCCTCTTTTTGATTTATTTCTTTCTATGTTAATAAAATTTATCATCCAACGTGGAATAAAAAAATCCATTTCCCCGTCATTCGCGTAGAATTCAAAATGAGCCTCCTCTACCTCCAAAGGCTACTCCTAATTGACGTCAAAAACATGAGAAAACACAAACTACCGAATCAGGAACTTCGGGAACTACATCTAGCCCTCCTCCTGATACTTAATTTCCAAAATCATTTGTCTCTTTGAGTTCTGAACCAGAGAATACATCCACCCCTATTGGTGACACTGACAAAATTGAAACAGAAGTCCCTGAAATTTTTTTAGTTGAGGTAATTGAACCTGACGTTCCTAATTCATACAATTTGTATCCTTCCTCTTCTCTTCCTTTGTCTCAGATAGAACCAATATATCTTGGGCCCAACGGTGAACCTCTTCCATACAAACTTTTGAGTATTGAATATACCCCTCAAGAAGAGCCTCGTCCTTCTTCTCCTGTTCATTGGGAAGGACTTCAGTTTTATCAAACCAAGCCTTTTCCACCTCTTCAAACTCTGACACAACCTCCTTTACCTGATTCTTTGGGCTTACCCAAGGATCTTTGGCAAAAGTCTTCATTCGGATTGTCAACCACGTCTGGAGTTGACTCGAGCTCCCAACCCGTGTCCACCACTATGGTTGAGACATCAAGTGTCGCTTCCTCATCTACGTTCAAAACATCACCAGAAACTCATTTATATGGTGGCCCGTTTGTCCCACCTGGTTATCAGTCATTATCTAGTACCTTTTCTAGTGAGGCTTCCAGTCCTTAGACATCTCCCATGTCATCTAATTTGGGAATAACGTCTGGTAATCCTCTTATGAATGTCACACAGTTTTCTCCTCTTCATCCGGCTATACCTACAATAGGGAAGCACGCTGGTCCTTACATCAGTGGAAAAATATACCCTCAACAAACTAACTATCCTTATGTTGGGTACCATCCATCTGGATCACAATTGCCTCCATTATCTTCTCCTCCTTATGCAGGGGAGAAACATGTTGCCGGTATGCCTCAATATGTTAATCCGCCTAATTATGGTCCACCTTATGTTGGAATGGCTGCTAGTGTTTGGAAACCTACTACCCCCATTCAACCTGGTTTTCTTTGGGCTTAATCGTTGAATCCCCAGGCTACACCACCCTCATCACAAATTCCAATCTATCCATCAGCACCTCAACAAGCTCAAATACATGTGATCCAACCTTTAAATCCTATTCTGATAGTACGTGGCTCTTCCTAACCACCGCTTAGTCAAACTGTACAAGGTGCCTCATCTTCTCAACCACTTATGCAAAGTTCTCCTCAAGTTATGGTAGGTCAAATTATTCAAAATATCTCACAGTCTAAACTGAACCCATCATACCAAGGAAAAATACAGAACCCTATCGGGAAACAGTATGGACCTCACCACACGCCTTTTCAAGGCCATCAAATCCAGACCCAACCAATCCAGCAGCTTTATCGTCATCCTGGGGTTGGGAAACAAAGTCACTTATATGTTGGTTATCAGAATACTGCATATCGTGGTAACCAGATTCCTTATTATCAAAACCCTCCTTATATGGGAATGCAAATACCCATTGCTCAGGCTTTCCCTTCTTACCTAGGAAATCCTCCTCCATACTTTAATCAGCAGTTACCTTTTGTGGCTACTCTTGAATTACCTGATTTATTTTGGCTTACTAACGACCCCATCGCTCATTCTCCATGGTGGTCGATTATTCCCACCAAGTTTCCATCTAATATCGCAAAGTTCAATGGAAATCCTAGAGAAGACCTGTCGACACATGTCATTACATATCATCTATGGTGTTCATCTAACTCCCTTAACGATGATTCCATTCGACTTCATCTTTTCTATCAGACGCTTACAGATATTGCGCTTTCTTTCACGATTTCGATAATTTAGCCACCACCTTCCTCACACATTTCTAGTTGACCATCAGATACGAAACTGGAATGGAGCTATTGACTAATTTCAAACAATCATATTCCACTCACATTTCATATCACATTCATGAGTGGAGGCGTCTTCATCGATTGGTCAAGACCTTAATTCCCGATCAATTGTTTGCGGAATGTTTTTTCAAATCTTTGTTAGCTCCTATAACAAAAAATGTGGCCAAAGGTGGAGTCGTGACCGAAGAGAAATTTATTTCTCGTGCTCAATATCTAGATCTATTCCATACCCAATTAGGCACACTCTATGATAATATACCAAATTCTCTGCGACCTTCAAACATTGTTCCTCTTCCACCTGGTAAAGAATATCATGCCATTGATGGTATTATTGGTTCTTCCAGTTTGTAGTTGGTGAGTAAACCATTTGGTATATCTCTCGCTGCTTCTTCTCAAAGCAATCAATCCCACCCTCTTGCATATTCTACTTCCAAGATAAATTCCATTTCATCTAATAAAGGAAAATATCAACATAAACATGGAAGCAACATTAAAGTTAAAGCTAAGAAAAATAAATACTCCTCACCACAGGATAAACAAACAAATTTATCTTCTGATGGGAAATGAAAACCTCGATATCCATGCTTGATTTGCAATGAGGATCAATTTACACGTGATTGTCTACAACGTGTTGAAGTGAATTAGTATCTTAAATCATCCACTTCTCCCACTGTGTTGACTGACCCATTTCCCAATCAGGAGACTCATATGGTTTCCTAAGACCCCACTTCCTCTAACACTGTTTTCATGCTTTCCTCCTTAAAGTAGAGATCTAATGTTTTGGTGGCCACTCGGAACAAAGACTATGATAATGTGAATCCACCGAATGGTGAAGCTACTTATAAACCTGCCAGTTCGGCACCAACCTCATTTTATTTTGTTCTTCCTCTAGAATTGACTATCAAGCCTCTGAAGGGTGTTATTCATAAGTCTTCTTACAACCCTTGTTCAAGAGCTGCCCAAAATACAATGTGATTGGATACTTGGCTCAATTTCCATCATCCATGTCCACTCTTGGGGTGTTACAAAACTTCCTCGCCCAAAAGAAGGCCATGTTGTCTGCTATCAAATATATGGACCCATTGGATTCCAACCTAGTGGTTTCCTCTCATGAAAACTATACTCCTCAGCTTCCAGATTAGTTAGCTTTTATGATTTAGATCATTTTCCATGGTAAGAATATTCATTTTTCTATTATGGACGAGGGAGCATTGACCTACATCATGTCTATGTCTTGCTGGAAGGTGATTGGTTCTCCTCAACTGAATCAATTGACCACCACATTAAAAGCCTTTGATGGAACAACATATAAACCCTGTGGGACCTTTTATTCCCTCCAAGTGGAGCTTGGGGAAAAACCGTCTCTGTTGAAATAGAAGTTATTGATGGACCTCTTGATTATAATATTCTACTGGTATGTACATGAGTTTACACTATGGTTGTCGTTGTTTCAACTTATTTTCGCATGATCGCCTTTTCTCATAAAGGCGAGATCATAGCCATAGCTTAACTCAACCTCTTTGCATTTGATTCCAATGTTACCAGAAGTGTCCCTCTTGTAGGGGGAGTCCTACATTCCTATCAACATGTTGGAGTTTGATTATTGAAGGATTCATGGCTCATGGGGACTTTCTCCCTCCCCCCTCCTCCCCCTTCCAACTCAACACCTTTGGTTGCTTATATCGATATGATATCATCCACTACAATTATGGAACATCCATGGATTCTACCGGACGAAACTAACATCCAAATTTTTGGTGACCGGATGCCACTTAGCCCCGTTGAGCAAGATTATGAATCCATCTACTTAGATTTTGCAGCCCATACTTTTTCTTCGATCAATTGGGTAGATCGATCCCAGGATTATGACATGCCCTCTAATCCTTTCTCGCGTATATTCTCATCCGACAAAAGCATCATGGAGATCATGATGTTAGGAGACGCGCCATGGGACAAGCATCACCATCATTCCTCCCTTCCTAATTCCCTAGAAGATAGTATAGGCAGTTTGTACCCTCTCAAAGTCTAGGAAATTGTTGATTTTCTTGCACCCTCCTCCTTAGTTCAATTACAAATACTCCAAGGAAAATATAACTTCTTGAGGAGATTCATCCCTAATTACGCCAACCTGACCAAAGGATTTACTCGCTTATTGAAGAAAAGGATTCCCTTCCATTGGGATGACGCTGCCCAAAAAATGTTTGATTCCTTGAAAAATGTATTGGTTCAGGCATATCTCTTATATCCCCTGTTGAGTCTCAAATCTGCATCTTTTCCATACACTTTTCTATACCTTTTTCACCCACCTGAACCTCCCAAATTGTCAATATCATTGTATATTAATTGCAAAAGAGCATCTAACATGGTTTTTAACTATATTTTTGTGTCTGCTGTTTGATTTAGATTTTGTTCATTTAGCTGTGGAATCTTGCCACTTTCCACAGCTGCTGCAACTTTCCGCAGCTATTTTGTGAAACTCTATGCTACAGGTGTCTTCAGGAGAAACGAGCCACATGGGCAAGTCAGAAATGATGTGGACATGGTTCGTGTCCTATTGGCTCGAGCAAATCCATCCAAAGAGGCTGCAGTCAAAGGTGTCCAAATGGAAGTCAACCGTAGAGTCCCACGGTGACAAGACTCTGTTTCGTGTCACGTGAAGGTTCATATGGCCGTTTCTCGATTGCGGAGGACAAATCAACATCTGTTCAGGGCTCCATAGCCGAATTCAAACATCCACTCCTCATAGATTTACTTTTCAATACGGCCATGATCCTAGATCTGTGGACGTAACGGTCTACGTGTTCTCCATCAGCATAAACTCTAGGAATCAGTTATATTTCTTTTGTTATAAATAACGCGTTTGTATATGCATATTAGATTAGTCTATGTTAGTCTCGATTAGTCTGGAGATAGCTCTGTAATGTAATTGCCACTGTGTCGTAATATCACCTTTCTGTTATGACTGCATATTAATATAAGAAGACTGTTTCCAAACGTAATTAGTACTTGAAGATTGTTGCCAAGGCTGGTGTAGAGGGCCCCTGCACTTGCCAAGGTTCTGTGCATTATTGTATAGTTCTTGTTTTATTTCTTTAAAGCTCATTGTGCCATAATCCATTCACATGTTTATACATTGCATCTTTCATGGTATATATGCTTCATTTCTGTTTATAATCTTTTATGCTTTCCATGTTACTTCTGTCTTTCATGTTTTATGTTATTAATCACTGATCAGTGTTCTTGTTTCAGGTTATAGATAGGCAGCCCGGGCATTTTCATAGCTTTTTGACTAATGACATGGAACTAACATTGTTCTGCTGCTAATTTGCTTTTCATAGTTTCTGTTTAATTTCAGTATTGGTTTTTTCATTTCAGTTTTTCTTATTTTCTTCAGTAGTTAAATTTAGATATATTAAGTTGCTCATAACATCTTCAGTTGCCTTCGAAAGCCACAGCTGGACTGATGGTGAGGGATTTTATTATTAAATGTGTAGTTTGGTATTAGTTTCATTTCTGAAAATTTAGATATATTAAACTTCTCATAACATCTTCAGTTGCCTCCGAAAGCCACAGCTGGACTGATGGTGAGGGATTGTATTATGAAATGTGTAGTTTGGTATTAGTTTCCTTTTTGCAAGTTAGAAATATTAAATTGTGCATGACATCTTCAGTTACCTCCGAAAGCCACAGCTGGACTGATGGTGAGGGATTGAATTATGAATGTATGGTTTGATATTAGTTTACTTTCTGCAAGTTAGGTATCATTTACTCAAGTTGTTTATGGTTACTTCCGAAAATCATAGCTGGACTAATGATGAGGGATCAGAAGACAAGTTGATGTAATCTGATTTAGATTTAATTTGTTGCAATTTTGGATTTCTTTAAGCATAGTTTCTTTTGTTTTTAGACAGCAGCAAGAATAGTTTGGTTTTCATGCTCAATAGTTTACTGTTTTGATTTATTAGACTAGCAGCACCTTTTCATTTCAGCAGCACATTTTTCATTTCCTTTCAAGTTTTGTCATTGTAAGTTTCAAATTCCTTTTTTTTAAGTTTCAAGTTGGTAAATCATTATAGAGGATATCATTTCCTTGAACAAACATAACCATACTTGCTTTTATTTTAGAATTTCCATCTCACCTTAGAAAACCAAAAACGACAAAAAGTTAAGAAATAGGTTATCTTGCACATATAGTGTGCCGCACTTCATCAGCTTACGAATCCCGGATTGATAAATTAATGTAGCAATTTAGGACACACTAAATTGACCAAACATTTTGGCGCCGTTGCCGGGGAAGTGTAACTAGGTAACCAATTTCTTAAATAAAATAAAAAAACAAAATAATAAAAGAAGGGAAAACTTGATAACTTCTTGAAGTATGCTCTCCTCTTGCACCTAGTGTGATCTGGAGGATCAGAAAAGAGAGTTATTGGTTCAGTAATTTCTTAAGTATGCTCTCTTCTTGCACCTAGTGTGACCTGGAAGATCAGAAAGAGGATTATTAGCCCAACTTTTTAAAAAATAAAAAATAAAAAAATGACATGCATAGAGCAAGAGATTCTAGGGGAAGGTTTATAGCTAAAGCCAAGAGTTCGATTTTCACAAATCCATATTCTTCAAGGCATAGACAAGATTCACCACCATCTACCCCTAGCCTTAAGATTTTTGGAATACAAGGAACAGCTGAATTAGAGGATTCTCCTATACCACCTACCAAATCTCATTTAGAAAAGGAAGAGACTCTCTCTCATCCTCCCTTGATAGAAGAATCAGAGGACTTTAAGGACTCTAAAGAAACTATCATGGCAGAGGAAATAATAGATGGATTTTGAGGTAGAGGTAGAAGAGGAGGAAACAATGGAGACAACAATGGTGAAGGAAATAATGAAAGAAATAGGGAAGGAGACAACTTGTTTGGATTCCCTATAGTTTATGAGGAAACTCATACAACAATGAAAAATATCTCACCATCTGTCCTCCCTAACTTTTATGGATTGCGAAGTGAGGATCCTGAAACATTTCTGTTTGAGTTTGAAGTTGTGTGCTGAACTTATGACTATATGGAAGACTCTCAAAAACTCAAATTGTTTCCTTCAACTTTGAAGGGAGCTACTTTGAAATGGTTCATGGGATTAGCCACTCAATCTATTAGGACTTGGGATGATAGGAAACAAACATTTTTGGATAGATACTTGGACTATTGTATGCCCACCAATCACAAGGATGAGGTATTCAAAATGATGCAAAAAGAAGATGAAAATTTGGAAGACTTACTTGAAAGATTTCAATACAACTTGAAAAGAGCAAAGATGAGAAATTTAGATGATGAAACCTTGAAATCCCTCATATTAAAATCCATTAGAGATGAATGGATAGATATTTTAAACATGATGGGAAAAGGAGACATTTCTCAACTTCCACTTCGTGACATAACAGAACTATGTGTCCATCTCTCAAGAGGAAAATCTAAAACAGGAAAAGGGCCTAGGGATCCTTCTCTTATTAGGGCTAACAAATCTGCAACTGGATCAGTAAGTAGGGGAGAGATTGGTAATATGCTTGATGAGTTCAAAACTGATATCTTAGGGAGCCTTAGTGAACAACTAGACACCCTTAAAATCCAAAACAAGCAGAAAGCAGAAACAGATGCTTTAGCCATCTTTTGTCCGAAATGTAGAAAGAAACATGCTTTAAGGGAATGTCCCTTGGATGTAAAAGTTGTAGAAACATGTATGATTTGCTCAGAAAATCATGAGATCAAGGATTTTCCTTCAATCCCTGGACTCAAAGCTGTTTTTCAAGAAGATCCAAATTCAGTAGAATCTCTATGTTTTGTCGCAAGGAGACCTTGGCAGGGACAACAATCTCAAAGGTTTAATAACCCTATGAATCTTCAAACCCCACCAAATTGGACTCCTTGGCAACAATCTTGGCCCCAACATCAAAATTCATATCAGCCATGGGTACAAGGGATGCAAAATCCTTATGGGATATTTGCTCAATTTTATCAATATCCTCCATCTTTTCAAAATCAACAAGCTCCACAACTTCCAAACACAAATCCACAACTTTCATTGCCATTTCCACAACAACAACCTTCTCAAAAAAATCCAAATCCTCAACTTATGCTCCCATACCAACAAAAGACAAATCAACTTCCAGCTCAGCCATTGCCAAATCCTAACAATAAAAATCCTCAGAATACTTACATGGTAGAAGGACAATAATTTCCTACCTATATGATTGTTCCTCTCAACGATGTACAACTCAGATCTGGTAGAGTTTTAGAAAAACCTTCTATAGATATTCAAGAGCAAGATACCTCTGAGGAGGATTCTCTTCAAGTCAATAAGGGTTCTGAGGAAGAATCTCTTCAAAATTCAAACATTAAAAAAGAAAAAGAAAAGTTAACACCCACAACTCCTATAGTTGAGCAACCTGCATCTTTATCTACACCTCCTTTTCCTGAAAGACTACAAATTGACAAGGGGGTGGAAAAACAAATCGTGTTGCCTAACTATGACTTTCTAGATGAATTGAAGAATGTTTGTATCAAGATTCCCTTGCTACAATCCATTCAAGAGATTCCTATTCTAGCAAAAACCATAAAGGAGTTGAGTTTCAAAAGACCAGGAAGGAAACTAAAAGACACAAGAAGAATCCACCTGGTAGGAAAGATTGCAGATATTATGATGGGAAAAATTACCATGCAGAAGTATGTAGATCCAGGAAGTCCAATAGTCAAGACACATATAAATGGGATAGAAATTCCAAACACATTGATTGACTTAGGGGCTACTATCAACATTATGAGTAGACAAACTATGGACCAGCTAAAACTTCCTAACCTTATTTTTACACCTACTTTACTGCAACTTGCAGATCGATCCATTATTAAACCAGATGGTGTATTAGAAGATATTTCAGTCTCCTTAGATTCTTGGGAATATCCGGTAGATTTTATGATTTTGACTCCCAAGAGTAATCTAGGAGGGCACCCACTTATCTTAGGAAGACCTTGGCTAGCCACAGCTGATGCTTTTATTAGTTGTAGATCTGGGAACATGTACATTTCTAATGGTAATTCGACAAAGAAATTCAATTTGTATCCTCCAGCAAAAGCAATCACAGAAGTAGGAGACAATGAATGGGTCGATGATGAGGACATTATACAACCTGTCTTTACCATTTCTGAAATCAGTGAGGATAGTCAAATTATGAACACATTAGAAAATTTTGAGATATCTTCAGAATATGACCCCACACAATTTCAGTTGGAATCTGACATAGAATATTTATCATCAAGACAAATGTCTCTTTACTCTATGGAAGAGTTTGGTAGTTCTACTATTGAGATTTTTCCAGGAAAAACATTAAATATCAACAAACATTTGGAAGAGTCACAACAAGAAGAACTAACCAAAATCTTGCAAAAACATTCTACTGCATTTGCATGGGAGTATACTGACATGAAAGGTATTGATCCTAAGACTTGCATCCATCATATCTATATTGAGGAAAACAGTAGACCAATCAGACAACCTCAAAGAAGGATGAATCCAAATCTTAGGGAGATAGTGAAAGAAGAGCTCCAAAAACTACTCAATGTGAACTTCATTTATCCAATTTCAGATAGCCGATGGGTTTCTCCTTTGGTTATAGTACCTAAAAAGAATGGTAAATGGAGGGTATGCATTGATTACAGGGAGTTGAACAAAGCAACTTTGAAGGATCACTTTCCTTTGCCTTTTATTGATCGGGTATTAGATACATTAGCAGGTAAAAAGTACTTTTCATTTTTGGATGGTTTTAGTGGCTATAATCAAATTCAGGTAGCACCTGAAGATCAAGATAAGACCACATTCACCTGTCCATGGGGAACTTTTGCCTATCGAGTACTTCCTTTTAGGTTATGTAATGCACCCGCAACATTCCAAAGAGCAGTACTAGGAATTTTTCTGATCTAATCCATGATTGTGTAGAGGTTTATATGGATGATTTTACAGTTTATGGTAATTCATTTGAAGAGGCATTAGAAAATTTGGAAAAAGTTCTTATAAGATGTAAAGAAACAAACCTTTCATTAAGCCATGAAAAATGCTTTATGATGTTTACTGAAGGGATTGTTTTAGGACATCATATTTCGGGAGATGGGATTAAGGTTGATAGATAAAAAGTTGAAGTCATCTCCAAGTTGCCTATTCCAAATTGTCAAAGAGATGTTAGAAGTTTTCTAGGATTTACTGGTTACTATAGAAGATTTATAGAAAACTTCACTAAAATAGCATCTCCACTCTTCAAATTGCTTACAAAAAACTGTGAATTTAAATGGGATCCTGATTGTCAATCAACTTTTGAAACTTTGAAAACAAGAATATCTGAAGCACCTATCTTGAGAGGACCAAATTGGAAACTCCCTTTCCATATTTCTACGGATGCTTCAGATACAGCTCTAGGAGCTGTGTTGGGTCAAAAATATTTAGTTCCTTATACCATTTATTATACCAGTAAAAATTTGACTCCCACAGAGTTGAACTATATTGTGACTGAAAAAGGGTTTTTAGCTGTTGTTCATGCAATTAATAAGTTTAGACATTACATAACAGGCTATGAAACTTTTATTCATACTGACCATTCTGCAATTAGATATTTAATGAACAAACTTGTTACTAATGGCAGAGTGACAAGATGGCTCTTACTTTTGCAAGAATTCAATATTACTGTGTTGGATAGACCAGGAAAACAAAATACAGTAGCTGATTTCTTGTCTAGGATTCAGAATACTAAAGAAGATTCTCCTATAGAAGATAAGTTTCCTGATGAATACTTGTTTGCAGTAACTATTAAGACTCCTTGGTATGCGGATATTGCTAACTATTTGGTTACAGGGAAACTACCTTCACATTTATTTCCAAGTGAAAAACGAAAAATTATTCAGGAGAGTTCAAAATATTCATGGATTTCTAACAAATTGTTTAAAACAGGGCCAGATCTTGTGATCAGAAGATGTGTCGGGGAAGATGAAATGCCTGATATTCTTAAGGCATGTCATGATGAACCATGCGGCGGACACTTTGCGGACAAAAGGACGGCCTATAAAATCCTTTCCTTGGGATATTATTGGCCTTCTCTCTTCAAAGATGCAAAACAATATGTCAAAGGGTGTGATAGCTGCCAAAGAGTAGGGAAACCTACCCTTTCAAATGAAATGCCATTGCAAACACAGGTACTCATTGAACCCTTTGAAAAATGGGCTTTAGATTTCATTAGACCTATTAATCCACCATCTAAGCAAAAGAAGTATATATTGGTTTGTACTGATTATGTTACTAAATGGGTAGAAGCCAAAGCATTAGTATCTGCTACTGAAAATTCAGTTGTTCATTTTCTTTATGAGGATATTTTTACTCGCTTTGGTGCTCCAAGAGAAATTGTGACAGATTAGGGGAGCCAATTCACATCCAATTTGGTGGAGAAGTTGATGGAAGAATACAAAATCAAGCACAGAAGATCTAATCCTTACCATCCGCAAGAAAATGGTCAAGTGGAGTCCACAAACAAAGTTCTTGAAAGTATCATCACCAAAACTATTCATCTACATAGAAAATATTGGGCAGAAAGGCTTCCTGAAGCCTTGTGGGCCTACAGAACTACATGGAGAAATACAACAGGACATTCTCCCTATGAACTTGTTTATGGGAAAGAAGTCTTGCTACCCATTGAGTTCCAAGTCAAGACCTTCAAGATAACAGTTCAGTTGGGGATGGACTTATCAGAAGCCCAAAAGCATAGAATGGAGCAGTTGAATGAGCTAGATGAGATCAGACAAGAAGCAATTTTAAGAACTGGTCTAGTTCAATATCAAAGAGCTAAATGGCATGACAAGTACATCAAAGAGAAGAAGTTTCAAGAAGGAGATTGGGCATTGTTATTTGATTCCAAGTTTAAATATTTTCAAGGAAAATTTCAGACTCATTAGCTTGGGCCATATGAGATTGACAAGATATTTAGCAATGGAGCGGTAAGAATCAAGACCATTGATGAGTTTCAAACTCCTCTTATTGTGAATGGCCATAGATTGAAAGTTTATCATAAGCCACTCTCAAAAGAGGATTTTGTCAAAATGTTTCAAGAAAATTCTGCAATCAGGCTGGTACAGGAGAATTCTTCTTCTCCACTAGCCTAGCTTTTGTTCTTTCAGTTAAAAATAAAAAAATAAAAATAAAAAAAATTGTATAAGCCTGAAAACCAATCACTGATTGGCAGTCTTATACAGAAAATATAGGGTGAAAATCAGGAACACCTGACACTCTATATTTTCCAAAAAAAAAAAATCTCTCTTTCATTTTACAAGTTTTGTGACCATCCACTCCATTCCATTCCACTTCATCCCACTTCATTTTCACTCCACTTCTTTCCATTTCACTTCATTTTATTCCATTTCATCAATAAAATTCTTTTTCATGACCATTTCCATCTGGTCATTTGTCATATGTTCATCTCCATTCATCCAAATAATAGCTGTGTCAGTTTCCGCAGCTGACTCCAGTTTCCGCAGCCAGAAGCAGATTCCGCAGCTACTACTCTGTTTTCAAAAGAATGTACAGCCAGATGTTATTTCCATAATCATGAAATTAAATGCAGGTGAGAGGACCAAAAATGAAGACATGGAGCATTCAAAATACCAATGAAGAGTAACTAATTGAAGATCAAGGAAAAAGGCAAAGATTCCAAAGGTATGAGTAAAATTTATTTCAAATAGCATTGAAAACACATTTTTATATAGTTATGAACCATAAGCTCCATCCATTATGTGCAATGATTATATTGACAATTCCGTAACCTTTCACGATCTTCATATTATCCTCTCGCATTCATTCTCAAACGGTTCCATCATTAAACCCCCGATCTTCACTCATGCTCCAATATTCCACCGGTGACAATGAGACGTAGTTGATTTGACCACGGACTCTTACAGCCGCATAAATCCATAGTCGTTGTTGAAACGTGCTCACATTTATTTCGCAGCCACCAAATTTCAAAACGCTGCCGGATGTGTTATACTCTGTTAATCTCTCAGTCGTATCTCTGTTATGCTCACGAAACCCCTTTCTATTCTGTCTCACTCCATTTCGTTCATTGTGCTCATTCCCACTCTCTGATATCTACCCACATTCATTGTGCTCATTCCCGTGTATTAAGCCGTTCTACTTCCATTCAACCCTCCTCCACGTAGGCAAGTCTTTGAAGAGCAGAAAGAGGAATGGGTAAATTGCTAAGAGCAGAACCGGAAGGACCTAAGTTCATGGAGGGATATCCGCAAGTAAGGGAGATATTGAAGAAAGCAAAGTGGCTGCGGTTTATCCAAAAATTCAGAGGCTATCATAAATAAGTAACAAAATCATTCGCAAGGTCGTTTAATGGCTTGGAAGTAGAGATTGGAGACCTTAAGTTTGTGGTCAATGAAGCATCTATAGCATCTACCACGGAACTTCTTCAAGAGGGTGAGCGTTGGTTTAAGAATAAAAGCATCAGTGATGAAGCCTGGAGAACAATCTTAAGAAATCAAGGTATGGACATAACTATTTTTAAAAGAGGAATTCCTGTTCATGCATTGAAAGAGGAATGGGCTACTTTGCTGCTAGTTGTTCAGAAATTCATTACCTGTGAAGGCCGTTTTGGGTCCATGTATATGTACCACACCAGATTGCTGATGAATTTTCTAGATAATCAAACTCTCAATCTCCCATATTTTCTATTAAAGAGTTTGAAGAAAATGTCTGTGACTGTTCAGAAGCATTTAGGAGATGTAGAACCACATCTATATCACCACGGTCTTGTAAAAATTTTGATTGAAAAAGAGTTAAAGGAGAAGAAAGACACATGGGAACAATTTCTGATTAGAAATTTCTTTGAGGAACCTCAGGAAATTCCTTAAGGTAGTACAACAAGAAGGAGTAGAAGAAAAAGAATAAATGATGAAACTCAAATTACTCCTACTCAAGAAATTCCTGAAGGTGGGACATCAAAGAGGAGTAGGAGAAAGAAAACAATTGATAAAATTCAAAATACTCCTACTACTACAATTGAAAGAACTGATAGGGAAGAGAGACTGTCAAAGAGGAAGAAGAAAGAAATCAAGGGTAAGAAGCCAATAACACCAAAAGAGAGAAAAAATATTGAGGCTATTCATCAAACCCCTTCTTCTTCTGAAGAAGATCATCAAGTGTTATCTGAAAGATTAGTTTATCTTCAAAAACAGTCATCTATGGCCAAGAAGACAGAGAAAAGAAAACAAAAACAAAAGGATAGTGTACCACAGCGTGTAAGAAGAAGCAGCAGACTTCAGGGGAAATTGAGGAAAACGCAAATGAAGGGTCCTCATTTCATTGATTTGGGAGAGGAAACATCTGAACAATCCCCAGCTGACCATAGTCCATCTCAGTCAGTTAGTGAACTTGGTTCATTTCATTCTCAGTCAGATATTGAACATAGTCCATCCCATTCTCAGCAAGATGTTGATGTGAGCCCCTCTCAGCCAGATTTTGAAGATAACTCTCCTTCACGGCATTTTGGGGACAGCCCAATAAAAATGACACCTGATATAGGCGAGCGACGGGGAAGTATATGACTATGTAAATTTTGGAAAAAACGACTTCATTGTCCCGATGCCGTCCATTCGGCCTCATACGGTACGGGGATGATTTAGTCCAAACACTAAAACAAGAAGTCTTTGAGCTAGAGCTTTTAAATAGGCACATCAAAAATGAAAATGAGACATTGAAGGAACAAGGCAAACTGGACAAAATCATCCATGATAATACCATGCTACATCTGGGAATATGGCAGAAGAAGAACAAGAAATTGAAAAGGAAATGCCAGAAGTTGAGCAAAGCACTGGTTAATATCAAATTTAGGTGCTTAATGAAGAAACCCGGAATGTTGACAGCACCAAGAAAGAGGAGGAGAGGATTGGATGTGCTGGCTGAAGTGTCAAGGCACATGAACTAAGGAAGGAATATCAAAATTTTGGTTGCATGAGGACATGCAACACCTTCACAGTGGGGGTATGTTGAGTCTCAATTCTGCATCTTTTCCATACACTCTTCTATACCTTTTTCACTCACCTGAACCTCCGTTTGATATCATTGTATATTAATTGTAACTTGTCAACATGGCATTTAACTATGTTGCAATCTGCAACTTGTTTGATTTAGATTTTGGTCATTTAGCTGCGGAATCTTGCCACTTTCCGCAGCTGCTGCAACTTTCCGCAACCATTTTGTGAAACTCTATGTTACAGGTGTCTACAGGAAAAACGAGCCACATGGGCAAGTCAAAAATGATGTGGACATGGTTCGTGTCTATTGGCTCGAGCAAACTCATCTAAAGAAGCTGCGGTCAAAGGTGTCCAAATGGAAGTCAACCGTAGAGTCCCACGGTGACAGGACTCTGTTTCGTGTCACGTGAAGGTTCATATGGCCGTTTCTGAGTTGCGGGGGACAAATCAACATCTGTACACGGCTCCATAGCCGAATTCAAACATCCACTCCTCAAAGATTTACTCTTCAATACGGCCATGATCCTAGATCTGTGGACGTAACGGTCTACGTGTTCTCCATCAGCATAAACTTTAGGAATCAGTTATATTTCTTTTGTTATAAATAACGCGTTTGTATACGCATATTAGATTAGTCTATGTTAGTCTCGATTAGTCTGGAGATAGCTCTGTAATGTAATTACGTTGCCATTGTGCCGTAATATCACCTTTCTGTTATGACTGCATTTTAATATAAGAAGACTGTTTCCAAACGTAATTCGTACTTGAAGATTGTTGCCAAGGCTGGTGTAGAGGGCCCCTGCACTTGCCAAGGTTCTATGCATTATTGTATAGTTCTTGTTTTATTTCTTTAAAGCTCATTGTGCCATAATCCATTCACATGTTTATACATTGCATCTTTCATGGTATATATGCTTCATTTCTGTTTATAATCTTTTATGCTTTCCATTTTACTTCTGTCTTTCACGTTTTATGTTATTAATCACTGATCAGTGTTCTTGTTTCAGGTTATAGATAGGCAGCCCGGGAATTTGCATAACTTTTTGACTAATGACATGGAATTAACATTGTTCTGCTGCTAATTTGTTTTTCTTGGTTTCTGTTTAATTTCAGTACTGCTTTGTTCATTTCAGTTTTGCTTATTTGCTTCAGTAGTTAAATTTAGATATATTAAACTGCTCATAACATCTTCAGTTGCCTCCGAAAGCCACAGCTGGACTGATGGTGAGGGATTGTATTATGAAGTGTGTAGTTTGGTATTAGTTTCCTTTCTGCAAATTTAGATATATTAAACTGCTCATAACATCTTCAGTTGCCTCCGAAAGCCACAGCTGGACTGATGGTGAGGGATTGTATTATGAAATGTGTAGTTTGGTATTATTTTCCTTTCTGCAAATTTAGATATATTAAACTGCTCATAACATCTTCAGTTGCCTCCGAAAGCCACAGCTGGACTGATGGTGAGGGATTGTATTATGAAATGTGTAGTTTGGTATTAGTTTCCTTTCTGCAAATTTAGATATATTAAATTGTGCATGACATCTTGAGTTACCTCCGAAAGCCACAGCTGGACTGATGGTGAGGGATTGAATTATGAATGTATGGTTTGATATTAGTTTACTTTCTGCAAATTAGATATCAGTTACTCAAGTTGTTTATGGTTACTTCCGAAAATCATAGTTGGACTAATGATGAGGGATCAGAAGACAAGTTGATGTAAATTGATTTAGATTTACTTTATTGCAACTTTTGGATTTCTTTCAGCATAATTTATTTTGTGTTTAGACAGTAGCAAGAATAGTTTGGTTTCATGCTCACTAGTTCACTGTTTTGATTTATTAGACTAAGTAGCACCTTTTCATTTCAGCAGCACATTTTCATTTTCTTTCAAGTTTTGTCATTGTAAGTTTCAAATTCCTTTTTTTTAAGTTTCAAGTTGGTAAATCATTATAGAGGATATCATTTCCTTGAACAAACATAACCATACTTGCTTTTATTTTAGAATTTCCATCTCACCTTAGAAAACCAAAAACGACAAAAAGTTAAGAAATAGGTTATCTTGCACATATAGTGCGCCGCACTTCATCAGCTTACGAATCCCGAATTGATAAATTAATGTAGAAATTTAGGACACACTAAATTGACCAAACATCCCCCCTGACTCTCAGTTCGACTATTTCCATTATTTCACCGTCACCATATCTATTATAGATATGGTGTATGTCCAAGAAGATCACATTAGGACTGAAGATCACATTAGGACTGAACATCCCATTAACAATCTGAATCAGAACCTCAACAGTATTGAGATCTGGTATACTCATGTCAAAAAGTTGGCTTTAGTGGTCATTTAAGCCATCTAGAGATATCTCCATTACATCTTTCTTCGAAAAACTATGCTCGTTTCATATTCCAACCTGATTACATATATATTGTCATGCCAATTGCTTGGGGGCAAGTACTCAAAATGGATATTTATTCTCCAAGTGTTTGACCTGGAATTCATCAAATCCAAGTCAAAGAAATCCCTATTTTTCTCCAAACTAATGTGCAAACTTCCCTCCCTTGATGCAGAATCCAAATCTGAAGATTCCATCCTTGAAAATTCATTGTTTTTGATATCGTTATCTGACTTGTGGTATGGATATTTCCTAATTTATCTCCAGATCCAAACTTTTTTACCTAATACCTCTCGCTTTGAGCAGCGACGTCTCCGATACTAGTCCCAAAATTATCTGATTATCGGCGACACCCTATACCGTCATGGTATTGATATTATTTTACAGAGGTGCCTCACCCTCAAGGAAGCTGATAAAGTTAAGAATGATTTCCATTCAGGAGCATGTGGTAGACACTTATCTGGTTACGCTACTGCACAAAAGATCTTACGCGCTGGTTATTTTTGGCCCACCATTTCAATGTTCAACATGCAATAGTCACAGATCACGGGAAGAATTTTCGGAATCATATGATGACTGAATTAACTGCCAAATTGGGACTTTCACATGAAAATTCCACTCCCTATTATCCTCAAGATAACGAACAAGTCTAATTTGTCAACAAATTTCTTAAGACTATGCTTCAACGCATGATAGGGGTCCATAAATCGGATTCGCATTTACTTCTCTATGTTGCCTTGTGGGCATACCAAACCTCAGTAAGGAATGCTACCTATTTCAAGCCTTTTCAGTTGTTTTACGGTCTGGAAGTGATCATTCCCATTAAGTTCGAAATTCCATCGCTAAAACTAGCTATCTAACTTCTCCCTACTACCTCCACAGAAGAGGAGCATCTTTTACACTTGACTCGATTGGATGAAACCTGATGCGATGCTGCTTGGCCAACAAAGCTCATAAAAGATGCATCAAAGCACAATATGAAAAAAAATTCAAACCTAAAGTCTTCTCGAAAGGAGATCTGGTACTTTTATATGACCAAGAGGCTGATAATTTAGGCCTAGGAGAGTTCCAGCCTATGTGGCTAGGCCCATACATTTTCAAGTGTGTCCAGGAAAAAGGGGCTTACAAGTTGGTAGATCTTGATGGAATTCCACTTTTGCAGCCTAGAAATGGGTTGTGTTGTCACTCCTAGTGACAGCCTTGAGTTGTAAAATACCAGTGCCTAGGACATCTTATGCAGTAAGGAGCGTAAGGTATAATTCAAGACTTTTATAGTATGAGGCTCTTTACTACTTCAATTTTCACAAGGGAATGTAATCTAAATGGAACCAAAATATTCTTAGAGTCAGCAAAATAACGAGATGCCGCAGAGGCAAGGAATGAGTCCTTAATATAGATGCATCAGACAGCTTAAAGAAATCTTTCATTAAGGAGGGTTGGATTCTAAAATGCTTTACAGAGATTTAAAAATCAGATGAAGTTTGCTGCGTAGAAAATACAGAAGGATATTAACTAATAATGAGAGGGAACTCCATAAACATATTTGAACATGAGATGGGCTTAAAAAGATAAGAATCCATACATGTCAATTGTTTTGAAAGAATAACATCTCACAGTACTTAATATAGAGGAAAAATGAATGAAGTGAAAAGTGAAACAGCATACCATGCCTGAGCTATATTTAAAGCGCTTGACAAGCTCAGTATAAGTATCAATGGTGATAAATTTATACCAAAAGCTAGTGAGCCACTCGCATTCCAGAACATGATATAAGGAATTGGAAACAGAGAAATAAATAGTAAAACGATATCACATAAGACAGAGTTACACACTATAGAACACTTAGACCAGAATCCTCACATAGAGTAAAACTTCTTCTTGCTGAGACCCAACGGGCTCTTCGCATTTCTATTAAGATTTTCACAACAAGCATACAACAATTCTTACACAGCAAAATTATTTTGAAAATCTGGAACCTGTTTTTCTCTTCTGATCTTGCTTATACAGAATCCTCCATACATGAGCGAGAAGATATTTTTTGGAAAAATATCTTCCTCGCATGCCAAAAATTTGTTAAAGGTCCTTATCAATACAACCAAAACTTATGATTAGGAATAAAGGCCTCTCATCATTTGCAGTTAGGCACTCGGCCGTTTTGAAACAAAATATTAAACAACAGTCTTGGCAGAAAGTAAAATACTGGGGTGAAATATAAATTCCACCTGAAACTTGAAAATAACTAACTAAAGTAAAAGTAAAAAGGCCACTAGGGCCGAATCATGAATTAACAGTATCTCATTGACGAGAAGGGGTCGAGACGGTCGCTGACACTGGTGGCGAAACATTTGCAGACGAGTTGGCAATCTAGCTGGCAAACTGGGTGCACCTCTGCTGACTATCCGCGGAAGGTTCAGGAATTGCTGCGAATCCTTCCACCTTGATGAAGCCCTCAGTGATATCATTTAGACTTGCCTCGGTGGGGATCTTATGTTTTATCAGATGCAGGAGAACGAATTCTGGGCAGAGCGATGAAACAATTGTCTCTGCTTTTAACCGAGCGGTTTTATCTGACAAGATGTCCGTCCAGTCCCTTTCTTCCTGGAGACGTGCTTCATATTCTGGTAATGATCGTAGCATGGAAGGAGTGGTAGGGTCCCAACATGATGGAAGTCCTGCCGTTGTGATCTCGGCCCAAACTGCATTGAACCGGTCCACGCTGGCTACCAACTGTTGTAGGGCCCTCGAAGCTATAACGCAGGCCGACTCCTTATCAATAATCTTCTGGCATTTGACAGCTTCCTTAAACCGACTTGCTGTGCCATGCTACTCTGCCTCACTAGCTCTTAGCCCTTTCAAGAAAGAAACATATCCCCTGGTGTGTTGGGCTCTGCTGGACAAGTTGAGATCTCCCTCCTGAAACTTCCTCCAAACCGCCTACACCTAAAAGACCCGCGATGAGGGCAAGGATGGGCTGCACTTATTCTTTGAACAAACTCAACGGGAAAGGTTCAGCAGCAGGAAGATACATAGCCTGGTTGCTGGTTATAGAGGAAATGAAGTCGTTTTGGTGCTCCCATGGCAATTTGGTGAACTGGGAGGTTAAAGCCACTTCATTGAAACTAGTATAGGTGGCGCTAGTGGGAAAGCAAAGGGCTTGTCTGATAATGTCTGGGGAAAGAGAAAAAATCTTATTCCCCTGAGCATAGGTAAACGTGCCTCAACGCTCGTCGTATGCATCTCTAAGCCAGCAAATAAAATCGACCACCGAATAGACTGGGGGGTAATCTGATGATATAAACCTGATACAACCACCCGATATCGATCCCTATTTTCGACATGTCTCCTAAAAAGCTCGGGTTTTATACTGCTGATGGGAAAAGGGTATTGGGGATCACAAATTTCAGCTTGCAGGTCGATGAAAGGCTCGAACCCGGGAGGGTTTCTGGTTTCACGAACCTGAGGAGTCTCTGGTTCAGTTTTCTTGGGTGTGCCCCTTCCCATGACTGACATATAAAACTTTTAAAAACGAAAGGAAAGCAGAGGGAATATGAGGGATGGAGTACCTGTGCAGTAGGGAAATCTGCTCGGGAAAATGACACAGGGGTGTTGATAGTGACTGGGTAGACCTTGGCACTAGCTCCCACTTAGTTTATACCGTAGCTGGAAAACCTATGAATTTTACTACAGTAAAATACGGGAGGACTGTTGTCTAAGACTGAGAGTTCTGAGGTAAAAGGCAAAGAGGTGAAATAAATGGGGGGGAGTGTCGTAAGGACACTAAAAGTGGAGCACACGACGTGTAGGGATTGGGTGTCAGCTGGAAGCAGGTGAACACCGCGTGCCGAGTTTAATACTGGTACGGGCCTCGGTACCAACTCACCTAGAAACTTACCTTACCTTTCTGCTGCATAAGCCATCTGGTTCTTGAAGAATATCCTTCGTAAGGCTAGTTAAATACACAGTGTATAGGTCTCTGGGGCCCGCACTTCACTCTTCCACCTCACTCTTTCCTGTGCTTTTCTCCGCCACATCATCTTTACCTCGGGTCCACCCCGTGGCATGTCACCTTAATTCCGTGGGGGTGTGGGTCTCTTCCCCCTTCCGCTTCTTGACCCTCGCGGAAATTCCCATATGAAGAGTTCCCTCGCGTGTGTATTGTGGACGTGGAAAGCTTTTTAATATTTTTTTTTTGTGTCCTTTGCACCATACCTTTTCCCTTTTGCTTGGTTTGGAATTTTTTCGTGCATATGCTTCGATTTTTAGGCACGTGACTTATCTTACATCGTTTCTCTTCGACCAGCCCTTAAATGTTTCACAATATGTCATAATATTCGATACATGGCTTCTCAAGGCTTAATTAAAAAATTACTCATGTTAAATAATGATCAACATTGGCTCCACCTGGGGACAGCATGTTCATTCTTGAGCATGTCGAGAACTTCGCAGACCACCTGTTTATCTTCTGTGGACACCATTCCTCAGCACTTTTAATTTTCCTCTTCATTATTCAATCAAAGACGAAAAAAGTAACTAATATACAATATGATACATCAGGCTCTCTCGGCCTGACTAAGAACTGGAAATAAGGCTTGAGAAACTGACCGTTTACAGGGGCGTCGAGCAGATCTCCCTGTAAATTTTCCAACCTGAAAGTATTGTTGCCACCTTGTTCTACAATTTTAAAGGGGCCGAACCAGAGGGGGTTGAATTTACCATGTTTCCCTTTATCAGCCCTTCGAATGTCCCATCTGAGCACTAAATCCCCTATTTGTAACTTTATGTCCTTGGCACGTTGATCGAAAAGATACTTCATTTTCTCCTGGTATTCAACTAGCCTCTGACTCACCTGGTTCCGCGTTTCTTCTAGCTCCACCAGCTGGTTGATTCTCCTGGTCACATCATCGGGTTCTTCCTGACTTTCTTGCATGAATCGAGCTACTGGTAATGCTAACTGTACAGGGAAAAATGCTGCCCTCCCATATACTAATTCGTACGGGGACTTCCCGGTGGCTCTCTTGCTGGTAATCCTATTGGCCCATAGAGCGAATTTTAGCTGGGAATCCCAATTCTTCTGATTTTCATTGATAGCCTTCTTCAGTGCTCTTACCAGCGTTTTATTTGAAGACTCTGCTAGGTTGTTTCCCTGTGGGTAATAGGCTATAGAGTGACCTAGTGAAATATTATACTGTTGACAAAAGCTGACAAACTTTGCAGATTTAAAGGCCTGTGCATTGTCGGTCACAATCTTGGCAGGGCATCCAAATATGGATATGATGTTTTCTTCCATGAATTTTATCACCACAGTATCTGTTGCATTCCTGGCGGGTATAGCTTCCACCCACTTTGTGAAATAATCCGTGGCAGTTAGTATCCACTTATGTTGACCGCTTGATGGAGGATGTATTTCACCGATAAAGTCAATTCCCCACTGCTGGAAAGGTACTTCTACATCAACAGGGATCATGGGCAGAGGTGCTAGCTTCTGTCTTTCAGCAAATCTTTGGCATTTCTCACAATCTCTGACCCGGGAAAAGACATCTCCAAAGAGTTTGGGCCAGAAGAAACCAGCCTTCAGGATTTTATAAGTAGTAGCCCTCCAACTGTAATGGCCCCCACATATTCCTTCATGAAACTCAGCCATTATACTCTCTACCTCTTCTTCAGTGAGACACAGGAGCAGGATGCCTGAGGGGTCTCGCCAGTACAGCCGACCATTTGCAACCACGTACTTCTGTGACCTCAACCTCAGTGTTCTGTATTTAGCTTTGTCACAGCTGGGTGGGAAATTGAGTATTAGAATATATTCCACTATCTCCTTGTACCAGGGGCTGATGAGGTACTTCATATGTGTTTTCTGAGAAGCTATCTCTACTCCCTGTGGTTCTTCTTTCCTCTCAGACTCCTCGTTTGCCATCATAGACAGGTTTATACCCAGAGCTTGACAATTTGATTCAGACAAGATTTTAGCTAACCCTTGTCCCTGGATTAGTTTGGTAGGGCGGATGTCTAGCTCGTAGTCATGTATGTTGGCTATCCATTTCCCTCTTTTTCCTTCACTATCTCCCTGGATAAGGATATCCTTAACAGCTGTTGTGGGCACAAATTCAGTGACATGGGACTGGAGGACATACATACGAAAGGCTTTAAGGGACTTCACCAGAGCATATGCCTGCTTTTCCAACATGTTGTATTTCAGCTCAGCATCACGAAGCACCTGACTGAAAAAGGCAATAGGCTGCTCATACCCTTCTTCATTTTTCTGCAACAGGACTCCTGCTACTGTATGAGGTGATGCAAAGGAAAATATCATAAAAGGTTTGGCATAGTTTGGCCCAACTAGCACACGGGCTTCAGCAAATGCATTTTTAATCCTGGCAAAAGCCTCTTGTGATTCTTGTGACCACTTGACCTCATTATTATTCTTCAGCATGTCAGTTATGTGCCTAACTATCTCAGCATAGTTAGGGATGAACCTCCTCATAAATTTTATATAGCCTAGGAACACCTGAACTTCCTTTTTATTTCTAGGGAGGGAAATGCCATTTATGACTTCTACTCTCTTGGGGTCTATCTTTACTCCATCTTTGGTTACAATATGCCGCAAAAGCTTGCCTTCTTCCAGTGCAAACGAGGACTTCTGTGGGTTGAGGGAGAGGCCATACTTTCTACACTTCTCGAAGGTTCTACACAAGTGTTCAATGTGCTCTTCATCATCTTTTGAGAACATAGTAATGTCGTCCAAATATACCACCACAAACTTATCTTGCTCTTCGATAAAAGCAATGTCCATGGCCCTCTGTAAAGTGGCCCCTACGTTAATCAACCCAAAAGGCATCCTGGCGTACATAAACGTCCCCCATGGAGTGGTAAAGGCAGTCTTCTTTTGATCTTCTGGTAGTACAGCCACCTGATTGTACCCAGAGAATCCATCCATCATCGACATTCGAGAAGCTCCTACCACTTTCTGCAAGATGTGATCCATCTTGGGCAGTGGATAATTATCCTTTAAGGATGCTCTGTTCAGATTCCTGAAATCAACACATAGCCTTATTTCTCCGTTCTTCTTCCGCACAGGGACTAAGTTTGCTACCCACTTAGAATATCTCAATGGTACAATGATTTTGGCCTTCATCAGTTTCTTAATTTCTTTCTCGATAGAAGGTAGCAGCAGGGGATTTATCTGTCTAAGCTTCTATTTATGTGGTTTTTCATCTCCCTTCAGTGGAATTTTATGCTGCATGATTTTGATATCGAAGGTTTTTAGGTCTTGATAAGACCATGCAAGCACGTCTTTATATGCCTGGAATAATTTCTGGTAAAGCTGTTTATATTCCCCCGGGACCTTCTTGGACAACTTCACGATTTTAGGGTCAGCCTCAGTGCCAAGATTCAGATCTTATACAAGATTCTCCTCTACAACTTTGTTCGGCTGTAGTGGAACATCATTATTATTAAACTGCCTTTCTAAGGGCACTAGTCCTCGGGGAATGACATTCCCTTTCAACTGCAGAAATTTGTGGTTAGCCACCTTTTCTTCCCATTTATCTGCTGAAGTGTCTTCAGTCTCCTCCTCTTCACAAATATCGATCTCCATGTTGGAAAATTCCCCAACTGTTTCCAAGAATATCGTCACTTTTTCTTCATCTTCAAACACTTGCCAATGTTTTATATTGTCTAGGATCGATGGCCGATAACATAGCTCAATTTCATATCTCAAGAGAGGATTCTGAGGTGGACGAAAAGTACTGGCAGCCACTGCAAGGGAGTCTGCCATCCTATTCTGCTCCCGGGGCATGAACTGGATATTGAATGCCAAGAATAAATTCTCCACCAGATCCCAAACTTCATTCCTATAAGCCCTTAGCCTAGGATGTTTGGCTTGGCACTGATTCCTCACTTGTCTGACTACCAGTTCTGAATCTCCCATAAACTTTAGACTTTGTATGTTCATACTCCTCGCTGTCTGCAGCCCCAATAGAAGTGCTTCATACTCTGCCACATTATTTGTGACTTCATACTCCATCTTGAATGACAAAGGGACCCATTGGCCTACAGGAGAAATCAATAATACCCCAACCCCATTACCTTCCCTGGAGTTTGCCCCATCAAAATGAAGTGTCCAGATTTCTGATTCAGGACTCTCTATGGATTGTTCTATCTTGATCTGGTAAAATTATGGTTCATGAGCGTACTCTTGATCTTCCTCCAGCATTAGACATGATAAATCACCCTCCCTGCTATAAACTGGAGAGTTAACTGAGTCATCTACCTTGGTAATTGTCTTGACAAATCTGGTTTCCCGGTACATCCTCCTCTCTTGACCACCAAATACAGGGATAGTGGCATAGGTTAGGTCCAGCTTGATTGATCCACCAATTTTAGTCCCCCAAGATCTTGATAGTAGCATGCCAAAGCGAGCTGGAATGTCAGCCACCACTATATCCATCACTACACTTTTTGCTGGGATCTGAGCCAGATTGACCACTAAGTCCTTTATCATGCCCAGACACTTGACTCTTTTAGAGTCAAATGAGTAAAGGTCTTTGTATGGGCGGGTGATCTGTAGTCCTAGCTGTTCCATGACTGAAGGGGTAAAAGGTTATGAGAGGCTCCCGAATCTAACATACAATTATGCAGCAACAGGGCATGTATTACTAAAGACACATAAAATGGGGGAGTAGCAGCATATAATTCTTCGACATGTGGGCCAAATACAACCATAGGCATTTCTTCCTGAAGGTTCAGACTGTCTGGAATGTGTATTACTTCTGGGAGTAGCATGAAGGATGTAACCTGGGACTGATATGCAGGTTGTTTTAACAATTCGGTTAAGGGAACTGGGATTTTTACCTTCCCAAGTTCCTTTTGTAAACTGAAGGCAGAGGATGACCTATCTACTGACACTTCTTTTGATTCTTTATCTTTGGAGTCTTTGTTCAGTGGGAGAGGTTTGACTTCTTTTAAGATTAGCTTGACACTAGGGAGTGTAGCCCCTTGTGAAGATGAAGGAATTTGATCAGCAGACTGCAAAGATTGGTTAAGAGGCCTCTTACCTTTGTCTAGGGTCCTTTGAGCTGTTGCCTCCTTTTGAGCAGGTGCTTCTTCTTGAGGTGTGTCTTCCTCCTAATCCTGAGTGCGATTTCTCTTCCTGGAGGATCTGAGGTCATATCTTCTATTGAACTGAGCTTGCATGAAATCAACGAACTTCTTACAGTAGTCATCAATCTCAGGATCTTCGGTGTCTTCATTAGCTTTTCCTTATGTGTGTGCCTGCACCTCCACTTCTTCACTTTCATGCAAGGGGAATTCCACTTCATCACTGTTTGAGAAAGCAAGGTATGCCTCCTCTTGCTCATAAGTGGTGTCTTCGATAGAACCATCTACTTGTCCTTCCAAATACAGAGGATGTGGTACCTGGTCCTGCTGTTCCTTCTATCTCCTTTGGATTATCTGCAAGGGTGGCTTCATGTATTGAGGGTTATAACCTCTGTTTGGGGCATTTTGGAAATTATTGGAGGGTGAATTCTTGGCCTCCATTTCAAGCTTAACCAACTTACTTGAGAGATTCTTAATCATCTTGTTCATCTCCTCAATCCTGTCATTAGCCGAATCTCTATCTTGGCTTGAGGTGGATACCTCTTCTTTTCCCCTTCTCCTGAAATCTTGTTCAGATTTTCCCTTTGATTTACCAGTGGAGGCAAAGTTTGCCTCAAGCTCCAGTGCATCTGTCTGGGCATCATCCAGGGTAGCTGGATTTTTTCTCTCAGAGAGAAGCCGAATTCTGAGTCAAAAGCTGCCATGAAAACAACCTTGACAGTGGTCTGGTGAGGCTTCATATCTACGGGAAGGCTCAAGTACAACTTGTTAAATCTCTTAATAAATTCAGTCACCCCTTCATTATGTATTTTCTTGAGTGTGTTAAACTCAGTAAGACAATTTCCATGATCTTTCTTCTCTCCCCATTTTCTAAGAAAAGTGTCCTCCATCCCTTCCCAAGTGGTGACAGAATGATCTCCCAGTGTCTTGAACCATTTTCTGGCTTCACCATCAAGGGATTGCACAAACAGTCTTAGGACTACGTCGAGATGTTCCACATTAAAATTTTCTGCGAACGATCAGAAGACCTCAAGGTGTTTTTGAGCTTCGATCTCGTTTTCCCCATTGAAACAGAGCAGGATCTTTAGATAGTCCTGTGGCATATCATTGAGCACTAGAGGTAATACCATGGGGGCATATTTATTCAGCAAGAAGCCTGGAAAATTAGCCATTGGAGGAGGAGGTGGAGGTAATAGAAGGGTTTGATGTGTAAGAGGAGGGGGAGGTGGAAGTGAGGTGTGATTGACAATGGGAATGTATTGAACAGTAGCTTGGGGTGATGACGAAAAAGGCAGAGTATTAACAGCAGATAATTCGGTGACTTCTTTGACCTCTTCAGCCTCTGGAGTGGGATGGGATGTGTAACAAGTGGTATCTATTGATTCAGCCTCATCCTTAACTTGGATGTTTCCCAGAGGTAGACTGTCTGAGTAGTAACCGGTTTCTCCCACAGCGAAGTTAGAATCTTTCACTTGGGCTACTTGAGAAGAGGAGGACGGAAAGTCTTCTAAAGAAAATTGTGGGATCTCAGTATGGATGAATTGTCTTTCCCTCCAATTTCTTCTATGTAGGATTCTCTCTGGGTCAGACATAGAGGGTTTCTTTGGCTGAGATGTAACTGACCTCAGGTGTGGCTACCGAGGAGCCAGAACTGCAAATAGATTTACCTGAAAAATGAATGTGGAGTCACCAAGGTGAGGGATATACAACTCTCAACTCTCCATGCTCACCTAATTGAAGAGTGAATAAGGTTTTGTCGAGGCCCAGGGATTTTAATTTCTCTCAACTTCGATCCCCGGCAACGGCGCCAAAAAGATGTTGTCGCTCCTAGAGACAGCCATGAGTTGTAAAAGACCAGTGCCTAGAACATCTTATGTAGTAAGGAGCATAAGGTATAATTCAATACTTTTACAGTATGAGGCTCTTTACTACTTCAATTTTCACAAGGGAATGTAATATAAATGGAACCAGAATATTCTTAGAGTCAACAAAATAACGAGATGCCGAAGAGGCAAGGAATGAGTCCTTAATATAGATGCATCAGACAGCTTAAAGACAGCTTTCTTTAAGGAGGGCTGGATTCTAAAATGATTTACAGAGATTTAAAAATCAGATGAAGTTTGCTGCGTAGAAAATACAGAAGGATATTAACTACTAATGAGAGGGAACTCCGTAACCATATTTGAACATGAGATGGGCTTAAAAAGATAAGAATCCATACATGTCAATTGTTTTGAAAGAATAACATCTCATAGTACTTAATATAGAGGAATAATGAATGAAGTGAAAAGTGAAACAGCATACCATTCCTGAGCTATATTTAAAGTGCTTGACAAGCTCAGTATAAGTATCAATGGTGATAAATTTATACCAAAATCTAGTGAGCCACTCGCATTCCAGAACATGATATAAGGAAGTGGAAACAGAGAAATAAACAGTAAAATGATATCACATAAGATAGAGTTACACACTATAGAACACTTAGACCAGAATCCTCACATAGAGTAAAACTTCTTCTTGCTGAGACCCAGCGGGCTCTTCGCATTTCTATTAAGATTTTCACAACAAGCATACAACAATTCTTACACAGCAAAATTCTTTTGAAAATCTGGAACCTGTTTTTCTCTTCTGATCTTGCTTATATAGAAAACTCCATACATGAGCGAGAAGATATTTTTTGGAAAAAAATCTTCCTCGCATGCCAAAAATTTGTTAAAGGTCCTTATCAAAATAACCAAAACTTATGATGAGGAATAAAGGCCTCTCATCATTTGCAGTTAGGCACTCGGCCGTTTTGAAACAAAATATTAAACAACAGTCTTGGCAGAAAGTAAAATACTGGGGTGAAATATAAATTCCACCTGAAACTTGAAAATAACTAACCAAAGTAAAAGTAAAAAGGCCACTAGGGCCGAATCATGAATTAACAGTATTTCATTGATGAGAAGGGGTTGAGGCAGTCACTGACACTGGTGGCGGAACATTTGCGAACGAACTAGCGATCTGGCTGGAAAACTGGGTGCACCTCTGCTGACTATTCGTGGAAGGTTCAGGAATTGTTGTGAATCCTTCCACCTTGATGAAGGCCTCAGTGAGATCATTTAGACTTGCCTCGGTGGGGATCTTATGTTTTATCAGATGCAGGAGAACGAATTCTGGGTGGAGTGATGAAACAATTGTCTCTGCTTTTAACCAAGCGGTTTTATCTGACAAGATGTCTGTCTAATCTCTTTCTTCCTGGAGACGTGCTTCATATTCTGGTAATGATCGTAGCATGGAAGGAGTGGTAGGGTCCCAGCATGATGGAAGTCCTGCTGTTGTGATCTCGGCCCAAACTACATCGAACCGGTCCACGCTGGCTGCCAACTGTTGTAGGGCCCTCGAAGCTATAACGTGGGCCAACTCCTTATCAATAATATTCTGGCATTCAACAACTTCCTTAAACCGACTCGCTATGCCATGTTGCTCCGCCTCACTAGCTCTCAACCCTTTCAAGAAAGAAACATATCCCCTGGCGTGCTAGGCTCTGCTGGACAAGTTGAGATCTCCCTCCTGAAACTTCCTCCAAACCGCCTACACCTAAAAGACTCGCGATGAGGGAAAGGATGGGTTGCACTTCTTCTTTGAACAGACTCAACGGGAAAGGTTCTACAGCAGGAAGATACATAGCTTGGTTTCTGGTTATAGAGGAAATGAAGTCGTTTTGGTGGTCCTATGGAAATTTGGTGAACTGGGAGGTTAAAGCCACTTCACTGAAACTAGTATAGGGGGCGTTGGTGGGAAAGCGGAGGGCTTGTCTGATAATGTCTGGGGAAAGAGAAAAAATCTTATTCCCTTGAGAAAAGGTAAACGTGCCTCGATGCTCTTCGTAAGCATCTCTAAGCCAGCAAATAAAATCGACCACCGGGTAGACTGGGGGGGTAATCTGATGATATAAACCTGATACAACCACCTGATATCGATCCCTATTTTCGACATGTCGCCTAAAAAGCTCAGGTTTTATACTGCTGATGGGAAAAGGGTATTGGGGATCACAGATTTCAGCTTGCAGGTTAATGAAAGGCTCGAACCCGGGAGGGTTTCTGGTTTCACGGACCTGAGGAGTCTCTGGTTCAGTTTTCTTGGGTGTGCCCCTTCCCATGACTGACATATAAAACTTTTAAAAACAAAAGGAAAGCAAATGGAATATGAGGGACGGAGTACCTGTGCAGTAGGGAAATCTGCTCGGGAAAACGACGCGGGGGTGTTGATAATGACTGGGTAGACCTTGGCACTAGCTCCCACTTAGTTTATACCGTAGCTGGAAAACCTGCGAATTTTACTGCAGTAAAATACGGTAGGACTGTTATATAAGACTGAGAGTTCTGAGGTAAAAGGCGGAGAGGTGAAATAAAAGGAGGGGCGTTTCGTACGGACACTAACAGTGGAGCACGCAGCGTGTAGGGATTGGGTGTCAGCTGGAAGCAGGTGAACACTGCGTGTCGGGTTTAATACTGGTACAGGCCTCAGTACCAGCTCACCTAGAAACTTACCTTACCTCTCTGCTGCATAAGCCATCCGGTTCTTGAAGAATATCCTTCATAAGGCTGGTTAAATACATAGCGTATAGGTCTCTGGGGCCTGCACTTCACTCTGCCACCTCACTCTTGCCTGCGCTTTTCTCCGCCACATCATCTTTACCTCGGGTCCACCCCGTGGCATGTCACCTTAATTCCGCGGGGGTGTGGGTCTCTTCCCCCTTCCGCTTCTTGACCCCCGCAGAAACTCCCATATGAAGATTTCCCTCGCGTGCATATTGTGGACGCGGCAAACTTTTTAATAATTTTGTTTTGTGTCCTTTGCACCATACCTTTGCCCTTTTTCTTGGTTTGGAATTTTTTCGTGCATATGCTTCGATTTTTAGGCACGTGACTTATCTTACATCGTTTCTCTTCGACCAACCCTTAAATGTTTCACAATCTGTCATAATATTCGATACATGGATTCTCAAGGCTTAATTAAAAAATGACTCATGTTAAATAATGATCAACAGGTTGTATCTCAAAAAATAATATGGTTGATCCCATGCGTGGTACATTGTGTATATATTATGTATAAGTGTGTTGAGTGTGTTTCCAATGTGTTTTTCAGATTTTCCCATGGTTTCTGTTGATCCTTCTTTACTTTTTTTTGCATATGTAAACCTCTCTCGAACTGTATATTGGTTATGTTGATGGTTTTAGCCGTAGTACTCGAAACCTATCCTCTGCAGCATGGGCCATTTTTGCTCCAAATGGAAAGCTAGTGAGTATGCAATCGATTTTCATTATCCACTCTACTAACAACATCATTGAGTATAGCGCAGTGGTTGAGCTGTTATCTGATGCTATTTCACATGGTATCCATTGTATAGTCATCAGGCTTGACTCACAACTAGTAGTACTACAACTTGTGAATATTATTCAGTGAGGAATACTGCCATCCTTCACGTGGTTTTGAGAGTGCGTCTTCTAGAAATACTTTTTTAGTTCATACAATATGAACACATTTCTAGAAATATAAACACTTTAGTAGATGCCATTTATTTTTATATAGACATTTGCAACGAATGTAAGTAGTTTTCAATTCACATCACATTATATTGAAAGCATAATAGGAACTAGGAAACACTGAATAAATATATCTATATATATATATATATATATATATATAATAAGTTTGGTTTTACAAAATGTGTGCCCTGAGACACATATGGCTACATCACCCATATACAAAAACTGCATGCAAACATCTAAGTAGACAATCAGTGATGCTCATGATAAAATGACACTACATGAGATATCTTGTGTAGTAATCAATCGATATAACTAGGTACCCCAATTGTATGTCATTGAAGTCACAATGGAATATGATCGACCAGTGTCTCATCAATTCCGTGGGTCAATCTGTCCATGTGGTACTCCACCTCTAATAGGACCTCCACTACCTCAAGATACCGTAGCGCATCTCGTCCCACCACAACACCTTGTACTGGTCCCACTACCTCCTCATGTGGTTGTTTCTATGTGCAAAAAATATATGTACCACCAACTAGTCGAACATGTCCAATGTCTGCATGAAAACATCAAATAGTTTAGTCTCGGGAACATGAAAAAACACAAAAAAATTGTAAAACTTCTTAAAAATTAAAGGTCAAATTATCTTACCTGTAGTATCCCATTTCTTTCCTTCAAGAAACACGAGCTCGGGATCATCACAAAAATCCATCCTTGTGTAAGGATAATCATCGATCACGATGAACTATCTATGCATCCATCCAAAGAAGTTTGGTGAAAATTTGATTGATGGTGGACTTACATGTTTGGCCATGTGGTCTATCCACCTCCTCTTTCGTGTGACCCTAGGATCAAAGTTCTCGAGTACAATTTTTCGAGGTTGCAGTAATGGTACCCGATATAAGGCAAAATAGACCAAGATGGCACCATAGCCGAAGTTCTTCAATTTCCTCCCCTTTTCCTTAGTAATTTTTTCCTTCAAGTTGACCAAGACACCCTCCCTCCAATTGAATATTTTCGGCTCTAAAAATTCTACCCCATACTACATGTATGATCTACTTGCCACATGTAATGTCAAGTTGTCTTCCAGCCTTGCTATGATGAACAAGATCATTCTCAAAAGGTATTTGGGTCACATCCTTTATGTTAATATTTTTATCCCTAGTAGGAATGGCTCGAGGTCTGCAATAAGTAGTAATGTAATATTTCACCATCTCACCGTCACTTCTTCCACCTAGAAGCGTGATGGGGACACCTCGCTTTGACAATCTTGCCAGAAAGTAAATATCATACTACATGTATCTCAAGTAGATTCTCCCAAAAACTAAATGCACGTGCCTGAACATCCCATGAACACAAAAGGTACTTTAACAAATCCATTTGTTTCCTCATATTAGGAAGCTAGAATAATTTCAACAACTCATAGTTTTTAAGCGCCTGAATGGTAGCAAGGTCGTTTTTTGTAGTTAAATAGTGTGCTTCATGCTCTCTTTATCTCTAGATAAATGACATTTTGTGATAGTGGGTACCTGGAACCTCAAAAAGGGACTCATTAGGCTCTTTTCCATGCAAAAAACCTGACATTTTGAGACAAAATTGAGAACAAACTTGGACAAATGTGTCCAATGCACCCTAGAAAGCATAGATAGAGAATTGCACCTTTATTTGCAATGTTCCTCTGCCTAGGTGCAATGCCCTTTTCGAAACAGAGGGGTTGCGTTGGTTCCAGGGAATTTTTTATCAACCCCAGGGGCCTCAAAAACTTGAATATTTTTCATGAAAACACAAAAATGAACCATGGAAAGATAGAGAAAGGTCTTAGCTCCTACCTGGATCTGACGACACTTGAAATGGTTCCCTAGATTGGTCGCAATTAGTTGCAGAATATCGAGGGAAAAAGGGCTCTGAATATTAACTATTGAAGGTAAAGTGTGAAATGATACAAATGAAAAGTCATTTTGGCTATTTATGGTCATTTTCTCATTATTTTATTCATTTTTAACATTTTCACCTAGATATTCTTCTTTTTTACTATAAAATAGGTATGTTTAATCCTTCTTGTGGTGTTTCGAGCAGGTCGTCAACTGTTAGCATGTTTGACTATGTTTTAATAGGTTATTTTGACCAAAGAGTAC
Organism: Pinus albicaulis; assembly: GCA_034641835.2. Taxonomy (NCBI): domain Eukaryota; kingdom Viridiplantae; phylum Streptophyta; class Pinopsida; order Pinales; family Pinaceae; genus Pinus; species Pinus albicaulis. The sequence continues at coordinate 860,206,013 of CM076582.1, forward strand.
ACTTTTATCTCTTTTTTGGACTCTATAAACAAATGAAAAAGGAACACCCTGGATTCCTCTTTCAGCTCTTTTCAGACTCCCAAAATATGAAAATATTGATGAGCACTCATCCTTCGAGCTCGTAAAAGTAAATGAAAAGACGTCTACTCAGTATAAGTTAAACCCTTTTCCGAAATAAGATAGACTAACTACGAAAAAGGAATACCTTAGTCAAACATGGCTAAGAGGTTCTCTTGAGTGCTTTTTTCTACCCTTTCATACTTAAGAGAGTATCTTGATTTTTCTTTTCTGCCTCTTTTTCAAACTCTCTAAACATGAAAAATATGTCGAGCTTTACCGTTGTTGGACTCGTTAAAACATCAAACAATGATGGGCTTGTCAAACATGACAAGGTCGAATGACTCCTTCTCAGGGTTTGTTAAATATACTTGGAGGTATTCTTCCAAAGGATGAACTTACAAATGAATCATATGTTATCCTCCTCAAGATTTTCAAAAAATAAAGAGGTAATGACCAGTATGGTTGGGGAAATTGGGAAAACGACGGATTCCATTTTGTTAAATGGCAGCAAGTCACTCTTGAACACGACACTTTTCACTTCATCTTCGTGGCTATTGGGTTGGGTATTCTGCTTGTATTTTGGTTATCATGCCATTTTCAAAGCCTCAATTTCGGTTTTGGGTCAATGCTTCCAACTCCATTCAGTGTCGCTATGTGTTCAAGAGAATTCCTTCAATTGATATATACTACAATAATATTAAGCCTTCATTTCATGTTTGCTTGTCCTAATCCAATTCCATATCAGCATCATTTTGATCATCTCTATATAAATCATGATTACCCATTTCGTGTCATTGATGGGGGATACATCAAGGCCCTCCTACGACGAGTCACTTCCTGTCGACATCAACACATCATCCAATAAGTTGACTTAGAAACACACCTTCGCTACCTTGGTGCTTACATACATCAACGGAAAGTCTCCTCACTCTCGGCAATAGGTTCACATCAATGACCTTCGACCGAAGTATTTTGTGTTGTGTTTGACATCAACTCATTTACTCACACCATACCAATTGTACCATAGTACCTTGAGAGCCATTAACATCATCGGTGATTTCTATCGTGTCTGTTAATGGATTACATCACTAGCTAGTAATAATATGGTGTCTACCATGTTCAAATCCAGCTCATTGATTCTAGACTCGTACATTAATTGGTCGTGTGAACGAGATAGAAGACCCCAGATCTAGTTTCATCTATCTGGGTTGTGATTTTAGGATTTATACAAAGATCACAATTTATGATGGTAATAATCATATAGACAATCGTCCAGTCATGAGTCCATTACTTGTCTATGGATTCGTCTTTTGATCATTACACATGTTATGTTAGATTATGAGATAATTATGTGTATGTCTCCACCAACATCATGATATCATGATGAATGTATTGTAACAGATGAAGCTCGCTAGTTTTCCTTGATCCCCACTTGTCACAAGGTAAATAATTGCATTCATCAATCACCATTTTTTACTTTGTGCTTTAGGGGGAATTTTTTAATAGGCCATTTTGTCACATCAAATCAAAGTGAGCCTCCGAATGGGATCAATCAACATCTTATTCCCCTTTTCATCATCTTTCACAAATCCTTAAGCATGTACCTTTCATCCCTTAGAGTTTCAACCTTAAACTTACCTATCTGAGCAAGTTTTAGGACCACCGCTCGCTGCAAGCCTACTGGGGTGCATTCACCTATAGGTTGCTCCATTGTGGCCAGCATTGGTCACTAGCAAGTTTCCCTCCTTTGCACTTGTGTTGGTTCTAGAATTCCAGGAGAATGATCGGGATTCTAGAAGCTTCACCTTCTAGGAGTTTCCAGAATTTTCTTCAACTACTTACCTTGGATTGACATTCAGATCCTATCCTACCCTAATTTGGAGTTTTCACCACTTATCCTTTGATCTTATCCCTCCATCAAAGGTGGATCTAAAACCTTATAATGGTAATAGGATAAGAACTCCCAACTTACCCCTCTCTCCTATATATTTACCCTCTAATATACAATAGGTAATGGTTGTCTTTGGAGATTTATTCTTCCATTATGATGATGTAGTAAGTAGTTATCATCTCATGCATAGGGTGACTGGAGGTGCATATTGTGACAAGGAAATGACAAGTCAACAACTTGGAAGAGCTCTTCTACAAGATCGACTGCCACTTATGGTTGTAATCTCCTTCCATTTATATTAATACAAATAATTCTATGTTTTACTATATTTTATCTTGTTATTTCACTTATTTCAATACCATGTTGATCAATTTAATAGAGTAGTTAGATGATACTACATAAAAATCGTAGTTTCTTGGCTTGTGTTATCTGACTATGCAGGTTCTAATTTCGGTGATTGGAACTGCAATTGGAGATTCCAAGATAAAGAAGGAGCGAAGTGAGCGACATTTTCTAGGTAGGCCTCAATCCATCGTCTATTTACTTTAAGGAAAAGCATTGGGTTCCTTGTCTCTCTGTTGTTCTAGGTTGACCATAAAACCTAGGGGAGATACATTTGTTCGCAATCATAAATCCCATATAACAGAAAGGTTATTCACTTGTAGGTTGAGCTCAAATAGAGCTAGCAATTGTAATACACTCTATTCATATGATTAATGCAAGCATGCTTAAGGAGTTTTTACTAGGTGTAATCCCCTCGAAAAATATGTGTACTTGTGTATGTGATTGATGCATGTTTACAAATATTATTATAAATTGTGAATTAATTTCCGCTAACCAGTAGAGTAGAATTGTTTCTCTTGATTTAGATTAAATTTATTGATTATTTGCAATTCTATCACCAAATTTCTACATGGTATTAGAGTAGGATTCACATTAGAACAAGAATTTCAAAATTGTTCCTCAGGAGGTTCAAATTTGCAGCTTCTGTGTAGCAGGATCTCTTCAGAGTTGGGAAGATGACCTTCAATGGACTGAGATTAGAGTATTCCTTAGAAGGCAAATTGAATTTCATTGAATGGAAGGATCACATGGAGGTATTTCTTGATGAAAATGAGCTTCTTGAATATGTCAAGATAGAAATTCCAAAACCAGGATCATTTGATGCCCAAAACCTATCCCAATGGAAGAAACATGTAGCCAAGACGAGGAGAATAATCCTGGAGGGAGTGCGAGACCACATTGTCTCAAAATCCATGGGAAAGAAACTCTTTTTGCAATATGGAAAGCACTGACAAAGCTATTCAAGAATAACATTGATCATATAAAACTAGCCCTCAAAGACAAAAGAAGTATTAATATGCAGAAGAATGATATTATTCTACAGTATCTCACCATATTTACACAAGTTAAGGATGAGCTTGTTGGGGATGGTGTGAATGTTGCAGAAGATGACCTGGTGAGCCTAGCTCTTATAGGCCTTCCCAAAAGTTGGCATAGCTACCAGGACTCAGTGAACAGGAGGGAGAAATTTCTAAATTTGGAACGCTTATGATATGATTTGGTACAAGAAGATATCAGGTGGAATACCAAAGATGGAACTTCATCCAAGGGAGAGGATGAAGAAAAAATTGCATTGGTTTGAAAGGGAAAGAAGGGAAAATGGAAGAAGTCTCAAACCAAAACATAATCCAACCAAGGGGGAAAGAAGGAATTTTCCAAAATAAAATGCTTAAATTGTCATGAATTCGGGCATTATGTTACAAATTTTCCACACAAAAAGTATAGCAAGAAGAAATTAGGAGGAGCGACATGTGCAAAATTGGCTTCATAGTTTGAGCTATACTTCACCTTGATCACATGCATGGCCAACACTGTGATGGGGAGTGTGTTGTACTTGTACTTAGGTGCCTCGTTCCACATGACAAGGTGAAGATGTATTTTCAGTAACATGGAGGAGAAATATCTCCATATGCATATTGAGCTTGGGGACGGCATAAGGTATAGTGCTCTCGATATTGGTACAATAACCTTTAAGATGGAGTCAGGATCTCCTCTTCGCCTCAAATATGTCATGTGTGTTCCAGGCCTCAAGAAGAATCTCATATTTGTAGCAGTTTTGGAAGATCGTGGTTATGATGTAATCTTAAGTAAAGTGAAAGCCTTTCTGACGCACATAGCTACAGGGTAGGTGAAGTAGATTGGGGTTTGTGTGAAGAACATGTATAAACTTGATGTGGAAGATTGTGTTGCATTAAGCAGTAAGGTAGAGAAAGTGCAAGGTTGCAATTTCAGTAAGCTCTCGCATAGAAGACTTGGTCATTTGCACCATGGAACCCTTAAAATTATGTAGCAAATAACCACTAGCCTCCTTAAAGGATCACTTGAGTAACAGGCTCAATATGTCTGCAAGGGTTGTACCTTGGGGAAGTATGTAAAATACACATTCCATGAGCGAGGTAGAAAATCACATGCAGTCTTGGAGAGAGTCCACCCTAATGTTTATGGACCCTTCTCGACAAACTTCACTATGAGACATAAGTATTTTATTACTTTTATTGATGATTTCTCAAGAAATCATTGCATCTTCTTCAAGCAAAATAAGGATGAGACATTCTCAAACTTTGTGGAATTCAAGGCGCTAGTTGAGAAAGAGATTGGTAAGAAGGTGAAGGATCTCAGGGGAAAAAATGGAGGTGATTATGTTTTTAATGAATTCAAGAAATTTTGTGTCAAAGAAGGCATTTGAAGAGAGTTGACAACACCCCACAACCCGCAGCATAATGGGGTAGCTGACAGAAACAATCGAAGCATTGTGGTAGCTACGAGGGCTATGTTACATGACCAAGGCCTACCACTGCATTTGTGGGTACATGCATGTAACACAGTAGTCTAGTTGTAGAATTGGATTCCTCATTGGATTATTGGTATGATTACACCGGAGGAGGCCTTCTCGGGGAGAAATCTAGAAGTGTCCCAAATTAGAATTTTTGAAGCCTTTGTTTACTTCGATGTCTCCAAAGATACGAGGAAGAAGCTTGAGCCAATAGCAGAGTTGTGATTTTTTGTGGGTTACACCAAAACTCCACATAATTATCATGTGTAATTACCTTCCCTCATAATGAAAATTGTGTGAAGGGATGTAAAGTTTGATGAGGAGAAAGTGATGTGGTGCTCTCTTGAGAGGGAGATAAGATCCCACTAGAAGAGGATATTTTAGCTCTAAAGGAGGAGCCTCCGGTAGTTGTGGAGAAACCAAAAATATAATATTATAGAGGAGACATAATGGATATATCCATTCAATCAGAACCATCCAAAGAAGGGAGAAAATCAACTAGGGAATTTGATAGATTGGTGTAGGATGTGAGGGAGAATGTGGGAGCTCCTTGAAATCTGTGCAGGAAGAGGTCACTTGAGAGGTACACTTGATACATGGATCTAATTATTGGGAATGTAGAGACTGAGTCATCCTCTTTCTAGGAATAATTTGAGAAACCTGTTTGGGTTGATGCAATGGTGGAAGAATATTAATACATCATGAAGAACAGTGTTTAGGAAGTGGTCCCAAGACCGGTACATAAATCAGTTGTGGGTTCGAGATGGATCTTCAAATTCAATCATACAGTAGACGAAAGCACAGAGAATTATAAGGTCAGATTTGTGGCCAAAGGATTATCTCATGCTTATGGAATTGACAATGAGGAAACCTTTGCTCTTGTAGCAAGGTATTCATCCATTAGATCAATTCTTGCACTAGTTCTGCAGATGGGGTGGGAGATCCACCAGATGGATGTAAAAACAAAATTTCTCCATGGTGTTATTGAGGATGAAGTGTACATAGATAAACCGGAAGGTTTTAAGAAATTTTATTGGGTTTCTCATGTGTGCAGGCCCAAGCCAGCATTATACGGTCTCAAACAGACACCTCGATCTTGGTACACTAGGATCGACAGTTATATTATTATATTGGGATTCACCGAAAGTGAAGAAGATGTGAACCTATATCATATTTAGGAAGAAGTTAAATTTCTTATCATTGTTTTATATGTTGATTATTTAATATTCACACGTGATGTGCATCTGATTAGATCTTGCAAGGAGGACCTTGCAAGGGAATTTGAGACAAAAGACATGGGTCTCATGCACTGCTTCCTTAGGTTGGAAGTATGGAAAGGTGATGGGGAATTGTTTGTGTCTCAAGGAAAGTATGTAAATGAAATATTGCATATATTCTTCATGGAGAGTTGTAAGGCCATGGAGACACCTCTAGCGATCAACTAGAGGAAGGAGAATGCCACTTCAAGTGAAGTGGTTGATGCTACCATTTACCGGCAACTAGTGGGTTCACTAATATATCTTGTGGACACATGACCAAATATGTGCTTTGCAATCAACCAACTAATCCAAGATATGGTTAGGCCGACCAAATTGTATTGGAAGGTAGCTAAGCATGTTCTACGATACCAGTATGGGTTATGGTACATATGAACAAAGGGAGTGAATTTGGGTGGCTTCGTAGATATAGATTGGGCAAGGAGCCCATCCAACTGAAAGAGTAGATCATGTGTAATTTTCAATGTTGGGTCCGTAGTAATATCCTAGTACAGAAGGAAGTAGAGGTCTGTGGCATTCATCTCATTAGAAGTTGAATACATGGCTGCAAGTCAAGAAACATATGAGGCGATACAGATGAGAAAGATACTTGTGGAATTGTTTGGTCAAGATATGGATCCAAATGTGATCTATTATGATATTCAAATTTGCATTAATCTCTCTAAGAATTTGATACTTCACGATCGATCCAAGCATATCGATATTTTCTATCATCCTTTACAGGATTGTGTGAAGAAGAGCATAATGTTGCTACAATACATTCTGATAGAGGAACAAGATGTTGACATCTTGACAAAGGCCTTGTCAAGAGGTAAGTTTGAATATAACAGGTGTAGTATAAGGGTGGTAGATAGTCCATTTCTTTCTAAGAGGGAGTGTTGATAAGTATAGCAAGAAAGGCTCAATTTTACTTTTCCTTGGTCAAATTGAGTAAATTCAAAAGTTCCACATCAACAGATAACTTGGAGGAATTTAACTTGTGTGACATGGCTCATGTCACTCAGTTAGCTCAGTGAATTCGATTTACAGGGCTTAGATTTCAATTAAGCATGTGTGATTTCTAATTTTTCGCAATCCAGTTCAGTCATTTCTAGTTGTATTCAGTTAATTTAGTTCTAACTATTGATAAAACTAGTGGAAGGTCAGTTGTGTAATGGGTCAACAATCTAACTCAATGATCATCCATTTGACTGATCAATTAGCTCAAAATAGCTAGTGCATGAAAGAAATTTGAGTTCCTCAGCTGTGGTGGAGTTTACAAGGCAGTGTAACATCAATTGTAGACTATTCTTGAGTGTACAGGTGTTGCATGAAGTTATAGGATCAACCTTGGGAATTTCGCAATCAATTAGAGAAAAAATCCTAAAAATAAGGGTGTAATTCCTTAGTATTCACGCAAGGAAATAGGGGCTCAAGCAAAGGCATAAATTGACTAAGTATGGGTAAGGGATTCTCATTGAGTAGAGATAAAGGTTATTCACTTGCAGGCTATTCTCATAGTGAGCTATCAATTGTAATGCATTCTTTATTCATATGATTAATGTAAGAAAGCTTAAGGGGTTTTTACCTATTAGTTTCCCCTAGATAAGTCTGTATACTTTTGTATGTGATTGATGCATGTTTGAGAATTTTTTTATAAATTGTGAATTAATTTCCACAGAGCAGTGGAGTATAATTATGTCTCCTGATTTAGATTAAACTTATGGAGCAATTTTTATTCTATCACCAAATTTATACAATCAGGTCCTATTTGATATGGTCATCAAGAGAAATGGAACATAATTAATGTGTTTGTTTGGTCCAATTTTATGAGGAAAAAATTAGCATAAATATATCATGTCATGGTTGTAACTCATTTTTAGTTATTGTGCATAATGAAGTTGAATAATATACCTGTAGCAGTGATCAGATCTGGGTTTAATGTTGCAGAGTTTTCGTTCATTGTTGTAGTTCCCATGTATTATGAAGTTTCATTGTATTCCACTACAATTGATGGTTGTGTTGTATATCCAAGTGAGGGTTTCTATTAATGCTTCTATGATAGAGATATATTGTTTTCCTTAGAGTATGGCTATGTGAGTTTTTTGGTGTTGTTGATTGTGTTGATTGTGATAAGTTTGTTGTTGTGTTATTGTTGTAGAAGAGGACCCAATCTGAAAATGAATGAAATCTTGGTCCATAGTGTTTTTTGATGTTGTGGCTTTCTAAAACAAGGATTTGGGGCTTCTTATCTAGTTGTATCTAGTAAGTTGATATAGAGGGATTTGGGGATTCCTAGATGGTAGAGGCCAACAAACCTATGTTGAGGGAGTGGTTTCTCCTAGCTAGTGGAGGATAGCAAATTTATGTAAAAAAAAAGATTAAAGATTAATGAGAAGAGGAAGAGAAAAGTAGTACAATTGTTTTCTTCCCCTTGAGGGTTTCCACCTAAAATCCATGATTTCCATTTGTGTTGTTTCTTAAGTTGTGATTTGATGTTGCATGCATGTTTAGATTTGTTGTTAATGGGCTATGCTACTAGTTAACTAAATTTTTAATTGATTATTTAATGATTTAGAAAAAAAAATTATGATGATTCAATCAACATTATACTGGTTCACCACCCACCCCCCTCACTATAACTAAGTTTCAAACAATTGGTATCATAGTGAGTTCCTAATGTTGTAGCTTAATCCCTAAAAGGTAGATCTGTGTGAATCATGGATCATCAAAGTTCTCCTCTCCTCAATTCCACAAACTCTTAGAAATGGAGAGATAAGGTAAAATCCAAAACATATACTCATGTATCTAGATTCTCAAAGGTAATGATAAATGGTTTCGGCGAAGAACCCCTTAAAAAAAAGTTCGGTAGTGGAATGTCGAGTCCAAGTGTAGAATTTACAACATCTGGACCTTGAGAAATTCATGGATCTCAAGTTTGAAAAGGTTATTTGAGATAGGTTGTGGGTCCTACATGAAGGAGAAATCAGTAACAATGATGGAGGAAAAGAGAAGAAAAAGAAGAAGAATAAAAATGCCTCTTGAAAGGAAATTTCTCAGCTAAATGAGATATGTTCTCCTAGTATCAAAGTAGTTAATTTTCAAGATTATAGATCAGTGGAATACCAAGCTAATATTAGTTCAACCATGGTTGAAATAGAAAGGCTCTCAATGGAAAAAAAAATAGATCTAAAGAATCTCCTTCAAATACTTGAGGAAAGGGAGTATGAGTTTAAACAAGAAATTTCTAATTTTAAAACCCAAATAGAAGGAAGTAGGTTTGAAGAGGTAGTGAGAAACTAGATGAAGGAAATAAAAATAAATGTGAAATACTAGAAGAAATGACAATTATTGTAAGAAAAAAGTTAGAAAATAACATATCTAGATCGAAGGAAACTATAGAAAATTCAAAAATCCAATGGAAACAACAAAATCAAAGAAGTGCTAAGGGACAACAAAGACTCTTTCCTCATCAATATTGAAGAAATCAAGGGCACAAGATTTTCAAGTATACAAGTTCCTTTCATGGATTTTATTATTCATGTGATACTTTTGGCCATAAGGAAGTTGATTGTAAATCTTATGCAAAAAATATATATACTACATTGTTTGGAAAGAATAAGTCATTTATGGATAGAAGTACAAGAAGGCATGAGTCCTTTCCTCTCTTTCTTGGTCACATAAAATGTTATAAATGTGACAATTATGGCCACAAGGCATTATATTGTAGGTATAGAATGTTTAGATCTCACCTTCAGTTTAAGAAATCAAATGAATTAGCCCATTTCATGAATAAAAAGAAGAATAAAAATAAAGACTATTATATGGTTATCCTTAGTATAGTGTGTCAAAGAAACCTACCAAGGAAATGCTAGAGAATATGGAGAAGAAAAGAGGAACAAAGAACAAACCCTAGAAAATCTCCAAAGGAATTTGAATAATGACATATTGAACCTAATGGCTCAATCAATAGCACATAGGAATACAGTCTATTTAAGGGGATTAGATATTTGACATCTATTTAGTAGAATATGGCTTCAAGAGAAGGCAAATGAGTCATATGCAATCAGCAAAAGAAATTGTGCATATGATTACTTTTGGTCCAAATAATAACATGAAAGGTTGGAAAGAAAGTGCATGAGCTCAAGGGAATCTCTTCAAAAAAAAGGTTTCCTCGTCATTCTATTATTTCAGTTTTGATAGACTTTGATTAAGTCTCCTTGTGGATGTGCACAATCGAATTTTAATCTAGTTTGGGCTTTATGATGAGGTGAAAAATAATCAATGCATGGGCCTGGTCGCTTTTGGCTACTGATCATAGTGTGTATTGGCATGTTGTTAAATTTTGGTTGATTCAATGCATAATGGTGAATGTATGACTACAAATTATTTCTTTTGGCATTCACATTGGTGTTATTGTACTGAAAACCGTGTTGATATAGAAATTATTATTAATGAATGTGCTCGGTAGGTGAATTTTGAGGTCTAAAATGGGTCTCTTAAGGAAATTATAAAATAATAGTGGAAATAATGAAATAATTTTAGAGGGAAAAAAGAAAAAACTACTTTTTCAACTCGTATTGTCAACTTCTCTCCCTATGGGTTTACTCAAATTTTAAGCGAAAACACTCGTTGGATGCAAAATTTTATTCTTCGTCCAAGGAGTACCCATGTTGCATACATTTTATTGACCCTGCTACATAAAAAATGAGAAATACATGAAAAATGTTATTTAAATCACGTTTTTTCATGTATTTCTCATTTTTTCTATAGTAGGGTCCATCAAAAGTATGCAACATGGGTACTCCTTGGATGAGGAATTAAATTTTTCATCCAACAAGTACTCCCGCTCGAAATTTGAGTAAAGCATTAGGGAGATAAGTTGAAAAATTAGTTCTATTATTTTATTATTTTTTAATATTTTTTATTTTTTACCCCAAAAGTGGTGAATCATCCCCTGTGGCTGACATCATCTTATTGAATCTTATTGGTTCTTATAAATTTTATTTTGGTTGTACATTTTTATTAGGAGGCCCATTTTAATCCTCAAAAGTTCTCTAATGTGTGTGATATGTTCTGAGAATGATGTGATGAGTGTGTAACCAGAATAAATTAATGAGAGAGGGCACAATGATAGAAGGTTTTATGAGTACTTGTGTGCACTTTAGAGAAAATATATATATATATTCGTGTAGCTTCAAGCTACATATAATGTGTATGGAATTCTAATTGTTGTGTGTTATGGTGACCGAAAAGGTATGGATCGATTTGGGTTTGATTGGGGTGATTGGTCAAACATAGTGTTTATTTTTAATTTGGTTGTTGTAGATCTAATAGGGGGTATGCATAGTGCACTCCTGAGAACTAGTGTAGAGATTTGAAGTGAAAAATTCCTATGAAATTCAAGGGAGTGATTCAATGTACAAGGAATTGTTTGAAGATTGATGAAGGATCTAGTTGGTGCAATAATTATGGTTAATATAGTTCACAATACAATTTGATTCAGTCACACTAAACCATGTTTGATTTGGTTGTTTTGTGTGTAAGGGTTATTTTTTATTTGATGTAATCAATGACTAGGAGTAAATTGTGTCTTTGATTTGATTGGGTATGCACTGATATATATTTGACGTGTAAGGAGTGCAACATTCCAATATTAATATGGCTTATGCATAATGGAGGATGATGGCAATGTGTAAGTATTTTTGTTTGACTCAGTGGTGATTATTAGCATTGTTCAGTTATGTGATCTCTTGAAGTGAAATCTAATCTCTTGCTGCATGTATCTCTCTTTTGAAGTTTGAATGCTAGGTCAGAGGATCAGTTCTTTTTCTCAATTATTTTCTAGTGCTGATTTGGTTACATTCTGGGAATTATGGGTACAAAACTTATGTGATTAAAGCATATAATCTTATTCACAGTGACCATATGGATTTGATCTATCACTCAACACTGATTTGGTCCTCACCTAAGTTGCTTTGGTCTATGTTTTATTTGATATCCAAGGTTATGAAAGAGAACATAATAAATGTTTTGATCTTGTTACGCTTGATTGTTTTGATTTGGTCATGCTTAATAGTAGTTGATTTAGTCATGGTTTGATGTCTCCCAATGGTATGAATGCATTAAATATCCAAGTGACTGTTGATATGTTTGGTGTGTGGTTTGTGGCTCAAATTGGTGTTTGTGAATGAGTTAAATGCACAATTTGATAGGCCGATTAAAGCTTAGGCAATGGGTAATTGAGAGTTGCCATGTATTACTGATGAGTGTTGAAGAGTGTGATTGTCGACACAATATATGTTTGGACAGTGTTCACATGGATCAATTTGACTTAGATTTTTTTATGTTGAATAATGAATGAGCAAAGTGCCTTTGATCTTTTGGTTCATGCGCATAGGTTCCCTATGGTTGCGTGATCAAAGAAAAAATATCAGTGTGAAAGTTTAGATGATCATTCTGATGTGATTTTATAGTTGTTTATGTGGCAGATCGTGTTGAATTTTGTAGCTATGGTCAGTATTCATAATTAATAAATTTATCATTAATGTATTTGTAACATTAAATATTTATGTAAATCATTTTATTCATGCTCAAAAGAAAATTATGCTAAATTCATGTTCTTCATGTACTTGTTAAAAGAAAAATACAAGGCATGTTCTTCTTGACCTTCTCAATTTTTTTTTGGCTCAACAAGAAGTCCAAGTCGGCTTGGCCCCTAAGCGGAACCTATTTGACCCCCGCTAGAAGACTATAAATAAGAATGTGTTCTCCCTCCAAGAGAAAATTCATATCACTCATCTCAAGCATAGTTCTGCTCCTCTAAGTGAAGAAGAAGAAGATGTTTGAAGTCACAGGAGAGAGATAATACCACGCACATGTGAATGTTTAACATTCTACTGCTTTCACGTGTCGACTATTTTGGGTAAAAAAAAAAATTGGTATATTTATGTGGTTAGTACGAATTTTTGTGGAAGAGAGAGGCTGAATTTTGAACCTTTATTGCAGACCTTGATCTAAATGAAAAGGAGCATATTGAGGAGGGATTTGACTTGGATTATTGGTGGAGAGTTTGTTGGTAAATATTTCTATGGTATTTAATTTTATGTCTCTCTTATTGATTTGATTCTCTAACTAAAGGATTGTTGGGTTTTTACCCCAAGTGGGTTTTTCCAGGGTAAAATTTGTGTTGAATTTGTGCACTGTGATCTGTATTGTTAATTCTACATTTATGGTTGAATTTTTGAAGTGTCATTGCTTGATGAAGAGTTTGTAAATGAAAAAATATTATATAAATCATTAGAAGTAATTATTAGTGTTCAAAAATTATTTTCAGCCTATATTGCACTTGAAATTTTAACAGATCAATCATGAAACAATAGATCTATCAAAAATTTCATATTGTATATAAGTTATGACAGAGACCGGATGTTGAGAGATTCACATGCTTGTAGCATTATGTAATTCATACATACCATAGGTAGGATCGTGGTTTGGCGCTATGCATTGTAATGGTTGTAACCTGAAGATGGTGTGGGTCCATAAGGGAAAAATCCATATTTGTGTCACATTTGTGTAGAGTGATTGAACATTTGTTGCAACATGTGCATGGTCTAAAGTGTATGGAGGAGTGTGATTAAAGAGTTTTTGTTGAGATAGATTTTTGGCATAACCCAAATACATATATACATGTGTGTTTTATTTGATGGTTGGGCATTGAATAGTGTTTGAATGTTGAATCAACTAGATATTGGGTCATGAGCAACCAAATGCAATATCAATTTATGTAAATTGGTGTGTGTTGAGATTGTTGCAGAAACAAAGTAATGATCAGATATCATAATACTTTGTGTTGAAAATGAGGACCTACATATATAGTAAAATAGAGGTATGTGGATGGAAGTGGACAGTGGCGACATGTGGAGAGATCAATGTATTGATCTATTGTTGTGGTTTTAATGTTCCAATGTGTATATTCTAAGTATACCCTTGTATGTATTCAAGTCAGTAAAGCATCTTAGAGGTTAGATCATGGAACAAATTTCTATGAGGTTGTGGGCTGACCTCCTTTGGAGATGCAATCTGGAGATGATGATGCATTAGACAAACTATTTTTGAAGTGTATTGTTAGGAGAATAAAGGAACAAGTTGCAAATGATAAATACCTTGCATTGTTTCCTACTGTGTAACTCTTGAATCGTATCACTATGTTATTTATTGAGATGAGTGTTATTGTTGCTACTACTTATGTGTTGTGATTATGTATATGTTGCAACTAGTACTGCTTTGTTGGAATTATGTATTGAGAGTTAGTTATTTTTTCCCATGAATATATGCTACTACTGTTGAAGAAAAAATTCTTTTTGTAGCTCCCATGTTAGGTAGTGTGCTTGTACTGCTGCTAAGAATGCATCTCTGATTGTAAATTATATGATATTAATGTCTTGGATCAAAATATGTTGTTGGTGATAATTTTACATGGTGGAGTTTCATTAGAGAAGTTTTGAGGTCTAAAATGGTCTCCTAAGTAATATTATAAAATAATAGTGGAAATAATAAAATAAGATTAAATTACTTCATCAAGTTTTGGAGGAAAAAAAGAAAAAAACTATTTTTTCAACTCATATTTTCAACTTATATCCCTATTATTTTACTCAAATTTCGAGCAGAATCATTCGTTGGATGCAGAATTTAATTTTTCATCCAAGGAGTACCCATGTTGCATACTTTTGATGGACCCTACTACAAAAAAAATGTGAAATACATTAAAAATGTGATTGTAATCACATTTTTTCATGTAGTAGTTTCCATCGAAAGTATGCAACATGGGTACTCCTTGGATTAAAAAATGAATTTTGAATCCAATGAGTGCTCCCACTCAAAATTTGAGTAAATTCATAGGGAGATATGTTGAAAATACGAGTTGAAAAAAAAAAATATTTTTACCTTTTCACTCCAAAAATGGTGAACCATCCCCCATTGTTGACATAATCATATTGAATCTTATTGGTTCTTGTAAAGTTGATTTTATATATACAATTTTATTTTGAGGCCCATTTTTTACTCCAGAATTTCTCTAATGGTATGTTGCAATGAATCCATGTAATATGAGTTTTTGATGTCTTTTTGAGAGTGTGGCCAGAGTATGCTATTGTTGGAACAGAGTATGTCATCTATTTAAGTGAGATGCTATGTACTTTTATGAGGAGATTATCCTAATCCATAGAGATATTTCTCCTCAAGGAAAGCAGAGTTAGAATGTGTCTAGGGGGGGTATTTCAAATGTCTCCAATAGTTATGAGATTAGTAGATTTTTGGCACTGTTGACATTGATGTCATCTTATTTTGCAATCACCCTTTTCCATTGATGTAAAAGGGGGAGAGCGTTAAAGGGAATCAAATTTATATGGAATATTTAGGTTCAGGTTGGCTTATTTTGGGTTGCCATCAATACTTAAGGGGGATATTTTTGGCAACAATAATATTGTTGGTTGGCATTGATGTCAACCTTCATATGTTATGTTTTGGATTGTTTGCTACAAGTGTTGTACCCTAATGTGGGTGTGTGGAAAATGTAATTGGTTTTTATTGTTGGTATATCATGCTTGCAAGTTCTTGGCATAGTGTTTGTTGGAGGTTTGAACCAGTGATTACAATTTTTGGCAGAGAGATTTAATTTTTCCCCAAATTAGGGGATGAATGTTGATTATTGCTTGCAAATAAAAATTTGCAGTTTATATAACCTAGATTGCAAGAGCATTAATAGCATCCACAACCCATATTTTGTGTGGATAACAACATCCATGGATATGTGCATGTAAAAGAAAAACCATAGGCATTCCCATGGTATTTGGTGTGAATAGTGACATGTTGATAAAGTCCTATTTGATATGGTCGTCAAGATAAATGACACATAATTAATGTGTTGATTTGGACCAGTTTGATGAGGAAAAAATTACTATAAATATATGTCATGGTTGGAACTCAGTTTTATTTGTTGTGCATAACGAAGTTAAATAATATACCTGTAGTAGTGATTACATATGGGTTTAATCTTGTAGAGTTTTAGTTCATCATTGTAATCCCCATGTATTATGAATTTTCCTTGTATTACACTACAAGTGATGGTTGTGTTGTATGGTCGAGTGAGGTTTGTATTGTTTTTTCCATGATGGAGAGATATCGTTGTCCTTAGATTATGCCTATGTTAGTCTTTTTTGTGATGTTTATTATTTTGATTGTGAGAAGTTTGTTGTTGTGTTATTGTTGTAGAAGAGGACCCAATATAAAAATGAATGAAATCATGGTCCATCGTTTTTATGTAGGTTGGGGCCTTCGACAAGTTGGGGCTTGCTAAAATAGGGAGTTGGGGCTTCTTAGTTGGTAGAGGTCGGAAAATATATGTTGAGGGAGTGGTTTCTCCTAGTTAGTTAAGGCTAGAAAATTAATGTAAAATAAAACATTAAATATTAATGAGAAGAATACAAATAAAGCAATATGATGGTTTTCTTCCCCATGAGGGTTTCCACCAAAAATCCATGGTGTCAATTTGTGCGCAATTCTTAAGTTGTGATTTGAAATTGCATCCATGTTTAGATTTGTTGTTCATTTACTATGCTACTAGTTAACTAAGTGTTTAATTGAGTATTTAATGATTTGGCAAAAATTGGTTATGACGATTCAATCAACATTATATTAATTCACCGGCCCCCCACACCCCCCCACCTCTCGGCATAACTAGGTTTCCAACATTTTTCCTTCATGTGCTTGTTCTCTTCTTAAATTTGGGCATTGATGGCCCTTAATTCTTCCAACCTTTCTCTATTTTCTTTACCCATGTTGAATTTATGGTCTCTTCAAAGTTCTAGTAGCTAGTATCATCATCATAAAGGATTCAACTACTCCAATACCAATATTATTTATAATAAAATGGTTTATAGCCCACTCACTTCACCAACATGGATCCTATACAAAAGTTTTAAAAAAAAATCTCTATTTCTTTATCTTGTACAATAATATCTGCTTTTGGAATGGTTATAAGACTTATGTTCTCTATGTGACCTCTACTCTAGATTGATTATATGGCTCATTTCTTCACATAACCTATTGGTTACATGCTTATTGTGGCCAACAAGTCTTATCCATCTTTTAAGAAGCAGAATCTTCATTCATTCTCAATATGCAAGTGGGAACAATCTAAAAGTGTAGAAGAACAAATTTCTAGAAGTTATGTTTTCTCTCTTTAATGACACTCAAATTCTCTAACAAAAATAGGGTTTCTCTATTGAGTTCTTGGAAGATCAAATACTTTTCTCCAACATAAGGTATCTTCAGGTACTTTGTGTGGACCCCAAGAAGCTACAAATCTATTTATTTGGATATTCCCTTATTCTTCTTTCCTAACTTTGGTTTTGTGCTTCAATTTTGAATGGAAAAACATAGGTTAGATAAATTTGATCTCCAAATCCTACATACTTATTCACCTTCCTTGTCTCTCCAAGATGTGGCTTTGCTTTAGGGATTCTTAATGCATAACTTCAAGAAGAGAAACAAGCACTTGAAGGAACAAGTCTTGATGTTTAACAAAAGGATTAGAGAGATGGAGAACATTGAGAGTTCAATAAGACTATTACCATCACCAAATAAGAAATTTGTTGAAAGTCAAGAATATATCACCATGGTTATGGAAGATTGGGACAAGAACAAAGTCTAGCTGGTATAATTGGGAGAGACTCTTCTTATTTCTTTTAGTTGCACTCATATCAATTCCACCACTAGTCAATGGAATTAATGTTGATGCTAAATGTAATATGGGATTTGAGAAACTTAATGTGCTTGGAAAACATGCCAGTGAAAGGGATGGTGATGGAATTTCTCATGATAGAAACCATATCAAGCACAATTCATGAACCTAAAGAAATGATCCAAGAGAAAGCATTAGAATTTGTTCGTAACTTGGTGTATGGAAACATTGGATTCATTTAGAAATTATTTTGCTGGATATGGATAAATTCTTAGAGTTCTAGTGCAAAAATTGTGTGTTACAAGACCATAAATTTTCACATATGGTATTTATGTGCTTAGAAATGCTACAAGGAGTGAGTTCTACAAGGATGAGGTCATGCATTTTTTTATATAATATTTCCATGAATAGTGTGTCCCTATGAATAGTTTTTCTAAGAGATGAATAACACTTAACTTCAGGTCGCAATAGTGTGGTGTATGTTCATTCTCATATAGAAAAATTTATATATGTAGGAATTATTTCACAACTTCAAAAAATAATTTATGATCTCAACTTAGGTGTTAAATTTTGCATGGTATTTGTATTAGAGCATGTTTACAATACCAACTTTATATTCTATGTTTCCAAGTGTTGGACCATCTCGTGTTACCCTTGTATGCAACATACTAATGAAGGTAACCAATGACATGAATTGGAATGTGGTGTTCATGAAGGTTTCACCACCCTAGGCTCAATGAGTCATGATGTGGAATAATGGGTTAGGCAATCAAGTGGATGATAGGTGAGTGAAATATATTCCATGTGTCTTCTCTCTTTTCCCAGTGTTATGAGAATAAGAAAGATGCTAAATACAAGGGATACAGTTTTGTAACTTGTGGGGTATACAAGTTATGGAAACAACTCTCGTTGAAGCAATTAAGCTCATCTAAGTCAAGGATATGGATGACATAGGATGGATAATTGTTGTAATCATCATGAAAATTAATGGAAACTATTCTAAAGTAACAATTAATACAATAGAACATAGTGATTAAGTAGAACAAGGCAAACACATTGCATTCACATAACAAACACAAAATTTAATGTTCATAAAGCCAAAAAAAAAAAACTTCAACTTGTAATGGCCATGGTTATTCTTTATTTATCAAAAAATTTATAGGTTTACAGATTAGTTTGGCTCTCTATCTGATTTATAATCTCTTTATAGGAATTTGATACAACATTCATTTACAATCTCTACCAAGGAACCCCTTATAACTTCTTGTACCTAAATTTATTGAAGGATGGGCTCTAATGGGGGGTAATTTGGAAGTTTAATCATCCTTAAATATTTATCTTCCCCCAAGTTCAAAACTTCCTTTCTATTGTACCTTTTATGTGAATTTGATGCATGGTTTTGTTATTGTTATTTATCTCTCTCCCTCTTTTTTCTTTTTTCTTTTCTTTTTTGTTTATTTTCTCAATGCTTGCATTTGTAGCATGACATTATGTGGAGGCATAGTCATTGGTTGATTTAGTATGGAGCCCTTCATGATATCAACCATATATCCTATCTTGTCATCAATATCTCTAGTTACAAACTCCATTTTTATTGTCAAACTTCTTAATTTGTTGAGAACCTTGTGTTAACTTGAGCCATTAACCATTTGATGATGTTATGCAAATATAATTTATATGACAATTATTTTTGTACATAAGCTTCCAAGGACAAGTTAAGGGACTTTATTCTCTTTTGGGTTTTCTCATGTCATTTTAATTTCCTTGGTATTGGTTCTTTGGGGCCAATTTCGTATATCTCTTGCCATCCTTTGTGAGCCACTCATTCTTTTCTGTATAGAATTGTACCCTTCAACTCTTCAAGGATATGTGGTGCAAAGACTTCTTTGGTGGGAAGAACCTAGTGCTCCTTTTCTCCTTCTAGCCACCTGAAGTTTAGAGTTATTCATCTCTTGCAAAAACTAGTCAGAGGAACACACTTTTCCTGGAAATATTATATAATAAAATGCATGATTTTCCATATGTTCTATAGAAAAACTTATATATGTAGGAATTCTTTCACAACCGTTTTTCAAAAAATGATTGATGATCCCATCTTAGGTGTTAAATTTTTCACGGTATTTGTATTAGAGAATTTGTATTTGTATTTTTATAGTTCTTTCCTAACTATAAAGTGAGCATGGGTATCATGTGATCAACCTAAGGGTTTACTTGGTTGTGGATTGTCCCAGGGTTTTTTATTTGAGTTTAACGATTTTTCTTGGTTTTTGGAGCCACACATGTTGGTGGGTTGTTGATTTGGCTGGTGTGGAGTGGTCCAACATGGATTATGGGGATGTTATTGATTACGACTCGGTGATCCCTAGCATGGGTTCCATGTTTGTCTCAAATGGTGTTGTTTTCTCTTCTGGTGGTTTCTTCACTCAGACCTCCAATTTTTTGGGTGAGGGTTCGAACCTAGCTGGTGGGTTTTCATGGAACCCTACCTGTGCGGTTACAAGGAATCTCCAATCATCTACCACTTATCAGGGTTTCTCGTCGATGGCTACACATTCATGATTTTTTCCATCCTTAGTGGATTTTTCTCAATCGTCTTCTGAGTAGGTGGCATTTCTCCCCTGTTTCCATATTTTTCAAATGAGGGTTTGTTTGACCTTATCGGCCTTTCTATAGGTATTTTTTTGGTAGTGTATTTTCGCTTCCTACTTATAATGGTGGGGATTCCTCATTCCTGTTTCCTCAACATATCAGCAGTTTTACCTAGGCGGTGGGGTGTTTTCCCTTGGTTCAAAATTCCCCTGTGGAAATTATAGTGGTGGGTTCGGTACCACAGGTTTCATTTAACTATGTGGAGCTTGTGTTGGACTCCCATTCTAGCTCTGGTTTGGAAGGTTATGTGCATGTAGCTTTTTATCAAGGTATCCAGGAGGAGGGGTTTGTGGGTCCTAATAACAACAAAAATAAGTACATGGCTCTAAAATGTGAATTCACTCCTATGCCTTATATTTTATGTTTGGGGGATGATGTGGAGATGGTTGATGCTACGAAATTGACAGAAAAATCATTGGTAAGAAGAGCTCATGGGCATAAATTTGTGTTGGCAATTATCTTGGCTTGGCATTACCAAAAAAAAATTCCTATAGTTTTTAATGTTTTATAAGCCTTCCTTTTGTCCAAGGGGTGGATCCAGCTTTCATTCAAGACAAAGGAGGATGAGATCCGCATTTCTAAGGATGTGTGGGCTACCGATTCCACCAAAATCGTATTTAAATTTTTCATGCCATTATTTGACGCTTGAAAGGAGTGTATAGACGAAATCCCTATGTGGGTTTGTTTTCCAAGACTCCCTTCAAATATGTGGAATACCCAAAGCTTTACTAATTTGGGAATATCTTGGGATTTTTATTGGATGCAAATTATTCTTTTTGTGAGATTCATGATAAGTTGGTAACAAGGGCGTTGGTGTGTCTGGATCTTCGTAAAAATATTAATGTCATAATGAAACTTGGGAAGGGAGAGACGCAACTCAAGGATTTCAACTATGAAGGGCTCCCATTCCGCTATAGGAGGTGATACAAATTTGGTCACATGGTGAGTAACAGAAACCTTCCATTTAAGGTTTTCTTCAATGAGGGGAATACCTACAAGAACTAGAAGATAAGAGGGGAGGTTTCAGGATATTTTGCTATGGAATCCTGTGATTTCTGTGGTTGGGTGAAGGATCCTATGTCATTTATTTTTTCCATTCATCATTCGTTTATGGTGTAAGATAGGGGTTGCTACCATAGGTATCATCATCGGCTACTATGACAAGGTTTGATCAGTCTCATGTTGTTACTTCATATCCTGGTAATTTTGTTTCCCTACCCTTTGAAAATTTACATGTTGGTTCATGTTTTGATTCTTTGAATATTTGGCTCCATATGTGTTCGGTGGTGGGCGTTGGGAAACCTTATTTGTCGTTTATTTTCCCCCCTCCTTAGAAGGCTTCTTATCCTTTACCTTCTAGGTAGTTTGGATACTCTTCTCTATGGCTTTCAGTTTTATCTCGTAGTTTAGGGGAATTTAGGGAAAGATATATTCTTCACAATTTGAGATCTTGTTTTGTGATCTTGGGATCTGGGGGTTCCTTTGGTGGTTTGGACCATATTTTGTTGCATGAATATTTTGGTAAAGGTAGGGGGAGGAAATCAAACATTTCTTTGGTCAAAGCCAAGGCTTGCGTGGAATTGGCTTTGGGTCATCAATTTTCTATTGCTAAGGCACTTAAAGCCCTTCAGGAGGCTCCCATATGAAGATGTTATGAATATAATTCATAATAAAATAATAATAAATGTAAATGTAAACGTAATAATAAATGATAATTCATTAAATAATGATTAGTTAGTTAGTGATGAAGAGGCATGTCTTAGAGACATGGCCATTTGTGAAAGGGAACCTGCCTAGGGTATATAAGCGGGCCCTCATTCTCATTTGTAATCATCCTATCATCAACTCTTTTATATAATATACAATTTACAATTTCTATCCTACAATAGATGTCTTTGTCTATGAAGTATTTTAATATTTCCGTTGTGTATACGACTATTGATCGTTACATTGGTATCGGAGCTACGTCTGATCTAGCCTTTTGCCACCAACTCTTCGTCAACCTTGTTGCCATCATAATTGAAGCTTTCACTACGCTAAATTTCGGAGTCATTTGAAGCATTCTCTACACTAAATTTCAAAGTTTCTCCATTTTGCTAGGCCTTTGGCCATCAAAATTAAAAATAAAAATAAAAAAATAAAAGAGAGAAGGAAAGTTTAAAAAAAAGGCGAAATAAATTAAAAGGAAAAAAAATTAAAAATTAAAAGAAAATAGTTCCAAAAGAAAATAAAAATAAAAAATGGTTCTACATTATTGATAAAAAGTGCATGATAAAAAAACTATATGTAAGAGAAGGAAGATTAGATAAGATTATTTTTATTCTTATTTAAGTGGTTTACAAGCTCGTGGTTTCAGAAACCCATGGTAATTTCCCATGGTATTTTCAAGGTAAAATAAGAACAAAAGGAATAAAAAACCTCTTTATGTGAATGGTAAGTTTACCTTTTATGTGGAGAAAATTAACAGAGTCAAATACACATAAGTGGACATATGTTTTATAATATACCTTAGAGAGGTGAATAGACACATTTCACTAAGGTTATAAATTTTCAAAAAAAAATTAATATTAAAAGAAAAAAAATATTATAAATAAAACTAGAATTTACTTATTCAAAGAACACATGGCTAAAGGAAGGCTATATTTAAGGTTATATAAAGGAAGTATTCTAAGGAATTATCAAGGCAATTAATATTAAGGAAAAGTAAGGTTTAAAAAAAAGGATTACATAATACTTAAAGTCAGCTCGACAAAACAAAAATAGGATCAATCATGGAAAAACAAATGACGGAGATAATGGAGCTCAAGTCTAAAATGTCGAAGGAAGAAGGGTTTTCTTATAATAGGTTTCCAGTTACAAATCACGGAGTAATTACATTAAAATTAGTGACTTACAAGTTAAAATAGATCATTATGAGTACATATCTCAATTTCTTGTTGTAAATATGGAATATACAAAGGTTGACGTCATACTCAGTCAACTCTGGTTTAAGGATTTGGGTTCATTGACGTCATACTCAGTCAACTCTGGTTTAAGGATTTGGGTTCATTCATGTTAAACATAGAGAAACAAGTTTTGACTTTCCTTATAAGGAGAAGATGATCACATTTCGAGACATGAAAATGGAGTCAAAATCGTTAATGTCTGCATCAGAATACTTTAAGTATATCTCAGACTTGATGTTCAAAGATAACAAAAAAACTATATCAAGGAAGAAAAAAGAGCTTGATGAAGTCATCTCCAGCAAAGACAAAGAAGTTTCGCACTTCAGAGATCACCAATAAAAACTACTCGAACAAGTCAAGAAAGCTAAAGCATCAAAGGCAGAACTCAAGAAGCGTTTATTAGAACAAGAAGAATAAAATATACGTTTTAAGAGCCTTAATCAGTCATTATTAGAACAAATCAAAAGTTTAAAAGATGATGAAGCTACTAAGAATAAAATCTACAATTCAGAAAAGGATGAATGTGTACGTTTAAGGAATCATAACCAAAATCTACTTACACAAATAAAGAAATTTAAAAATGACAAGAAATCGTTGAATGACAAGCTAGAACAACTTCAAAGTGAAGTATTGACGTCGTCAGTCATTTCAGTTCAAGTTGAAGACAAAAGTAAGGAAGAAGAAGAATCTAGAGAAGTTAAAACATATGCAGAAGTTGCAGTTCAAATGTTGGACATCCCAACTAATGACTCAGTCGCCCACTCAACAACAACAGTTCCTGAAGGAAATCAAGAATCAACCACTAACATGATAAGAGCAAACCAAACCAAAGGAGATATGCATCAACATCCAAATCACAACAGCATACTTTCTAATCAAGCTACATACCAGTATCACTCAAAAAATAAACAACAAATTCATGTTCCTAGGGATACTGAAGCTTGCAGAATCCAGTCATACGATAAATATTCACCACACATATCCAAAGATCAGAAGATACCCCAAAAGACCAATCTAAGATGGTTTGATACATTCTCAGTACGACAGTTTTTTCTATCACTCAGAGTATCATATCGTCTTGTATCGACGAAGATGAAAGTACAAAGATTAGAAGATGTTCTTAAGTAAGATTTGAGGACAAAGCTTCTTGAAGGGAGAGGTTATGTTATGAATATAATTCATAATAAAATAATAATAAATATAAATGTAAATGTAATATTAAATAATAATTCATTAACTAATTATTAGTTAGTTAGTGATGAAGAGGTATGTCTTAGAGACATAGTCATTCGTGAAAGGGCACCTGCCTAGGGTATATAAGCGGGCTCTCATTCTCATTTCTAATCATCCTATCATCAACTCTTTTATATAATATACAATTTAAAATTTATATCCTACAATGGATATCTTTGTTTACGAATTATTTTAATATTTCCGCTGCGTATATGACTATTGGTCGCTACAGAATACCTTATCCTTTAACTATCGCGATTTAGCCAGTAATCCCAAAAAAATGGCTTTAAAGAGATGTTTTCTTGTGGAATGTCCAGACATGATCTTTCTACAAGAAACCCTTAGGGAGAGAGAATGTATTATCAAATTCTTAGAATCCTCTTTCTCTGCTTGTAATTTTATTGATATTGATGTTCGTGATCATTCTAGGGGCTTGACTCTTGGTTAGGATGTACGCAAGATTCATGCTCACAAGTTTTGGAGTGTTCCCTCTGGGTTGGGTATGGAGGGGTTTTTGTTAGAGTTGGATAAATTTATCACATTTATCAATATATATGGGCCTTTTGATGATAGGGTTTCTTTCTGGAATACGATCTATGAGAAAAAATTTATGAGGTATGTGAGTATGACCTTGGGTGGTGATTTAAACTTTTCTTTGGGCGCCATTGAATCACAGAGTCGCCGGCAAGGGTAGACCCCCTCATCAATTTATTTTTGTGCAAGATTTATAGTTGTCATTTAATTTATATTGTCACAGTTCATTTGAAACCCACTTAGAGGAATCAAATGGTGGGGGAGGATCATTTGGCTAATTGAATTGATCAATTCTTGATAGTTGATTATATGATTCAAAATTTTCCACTTATCAAACAATGGGTTGGCTCTAGTGGGATCTTGAACCATTGCCCCATATTTGTGGAGATCAAAGGAAATTCACATATGCTCGCATTCCATTTTAAAGTGAATGCTAGCTAGATCAAATATGAGGAATTCATTTTATTGGGTCAGGAAAAACTAGCACCCTTTTGATGGAATAATTGGGAGTTATGTTTCCAGTCAATTTGAACAAAATCTTAAACATATAAAATATTTAATCAAGGATTTGTCTAGTGTTTTTTTTCATACGAGAGGAGGGTTTTATGGTTGCAAAAAAATCGATCGATTCCTTCTCTAATTCAGTCTCACATGGATTTCGGTCGCAAGAGTCTCGTGAGGAATTTCATAGACTTATGGCCAAGAGGAAAAATATTTTGGAAAAAAAGGAAGAGACATGGCACCTCAAAAGTAGGGCAATATGGTTGGATAACGGTGATGAAAACAATAAACTTTTTCATGACTATGCTAAAGGTAGAAAAATTCAAAACACTATTTGGAGCATGGTGGATGCGCAAGGTTGTGAGGATACAAATTTCGATGGCCTTCTACGATGGGTCAAACACACTACAAAAATATTTTCTTAGAAACTCGGGGGGTTAATATTGTTGAGATTATTGGTGTGGCACAATTATACCCTCGATTTGTGGATGATGATGAGAATTAGGAGTTTTTGGGGGATGTCACTGAAGGGTAATTAAAAGCAACCCTCTCTAGTTTCCAGAAAGAGAAGAGCTTGGGCCCTGATGGTTGGGATGCAGAATTATTTTCAACATTTTTCAATTTCATTAGCTAATATTTTCTTTGGGTTGTGAATGATTCTCGTCATGAAGGATGGGTCCTCCCTGCTTTCGACTCGAATTTCATTGCCCTCATTCCTAAGGTTGACAATCATGCCTCTTTCGAGTATTTTTTCCCTATTTCACTGTGTAACTATGTATACAAGGTCATATCTAAGGTGATTTCTCATAGAATCAAACCTATCCTTTCTAAGGTTATTTCACGAGAACAATTTGGGTTCCTTGATAGGCTTCAAATACATGAGGCCATTGGAGTGGCTTAGGAGGGTTTACACAACATTAAATTACTGAAGTTGAAGGGATTTGTTTTTAAAATTGATCTCTCTAAGGTAGATGATCATGTCAACATGTATTTTATTAGACTTCTTGTCACACATGTGGGCTTTAAT
Source organism: Pinus albicaulis (assembly GCA_034641835.2). NCBI lineage: Eukaryota > Viridiplantae > Streptophyta > Pinopsida > Pinales > Pinaceae > Pinus > Pinus albicaulis. Next base: position 860,232,688 of record CM076582.1, read on the forward strand.
ATTCTTTTCATCAATTGGATCATGAATTGTCTGATATCTATCTCATTTTTTATTTTGAATTTTTGATAAATGGATCAACCTCAAACTTTTTCCAAGCTCTGTGTGGTATACGTCAAGGTTTCCCTTTATCTCCAATTTTGTTCTTGCTTGTTGTTGAAGGGATAAGCCTTATGATTAAGGATGTTGTTAGAAGAAGGGATTTTAGGGTGTGGTTTTTGCCTAATTTTTGTCGATCACTCATTATTTGTTGATGACATACTTATTGTCTAGAATATTCCAGCTCAATATTTGGGTAAATGTTTTGAGATCTTGGCTCTATTTGGATCTACTACAGGTATGTTGATTAATGAAAGGAAGTCTTCCATTGTTGTTCGTAATCTGGAAGAGAAGGAGATCATATATATCTTCTCTATTTTTCCCTTTGAAGTCTCAGAGTTGGATTTAGGATTTAAATATTTGGGTTTCCACTTAAAACCAAATTTCTATAAAAAAATGATTGTTAGTGTTTATTGGCTAAGTTGGAAAAAAGACTCTCATGTTGGTGTTTTAGGTGGTTGGTATGTGGGTAGATTAGTATGGTAAAACCCATTCTGGAAGTAATACCTTTCTATTAGATTTCGTTGGCTTATATCCCTAAGGGGGTCTTGGAGAAATATCAGAGGATTTGATTTATTTTTTTATGGGAAGGCTCAAAGGACCAATTTGCCTTACCATGGGTTTCGTGGAGGATATTGGTTGTACCAAAACTTCTAGGGGGTTGGGGCCTCAACAAAATATTTCTATTCTCAAATCTCTTGCTTCTAAGTATGTTTGGAGGCTTTATCCACACACAGTCTTTGGATGAAGGTGATTCTTCATAAATATATTGTCCCATATTATTTGGATGATTAGGTGCAACTTCAGGTCAAATCTAGGAACAACATATTCGTGTTCTGGCGAGAAGTTATTAACTCATTTGATCTGGTGGCTTCATGTCTAGCTTGGAAGATCAGGAATGGGTCTAGCCTTCATCTTGGATATGATATGTGGCCTAGAAGAGGGATAGGCCATTTACTCGCTCAGCCTCTAATCGATCACCCACGTGATCTAGGAATTACTCATTCGGCCCATTTAAATGCCCCTGAACATTCAAATATATAGTATTAGGCTTAGTTGTATGTTAATAATCTCCATTTTCCAAACATTTTTTGACTGGTCTCATTTTCTTAGTTATTTGTGTTCTACACACATCAGGCTATGTGACCATGTGGATGAGCTGGTGTGGACTATTATTCTACTTGGTTATTACACTCCCAAATTAGGTTATTTTCACCTTAGTACTAATGATCATATTATTGTTGTGGCATGGTGGTGGAAGGTTCTTTGGAAATCTAAGTGTCTATAAAAATATAAGTTCTTGGTTTAGTTTGTTATGGCTGGTAAGCTTCCCACCTGGGACGCTATGCAATGTAGATATAAAATCAAGTCAGGTTGGTGTGCCTTATGCAAAAGTAACGTGGAATATTCTAATCACATTTTTATCCATTGCCCTTTTGTTGTGCGAGTGTGGGATACTTGTATTTCATTGATGGGGTCGGGCTAAGAAAATGGATACTTCTACCTTTCGTGTGCTTCCCATTATTTTATGTTGGGGAAGAGCCTATATGCGGGGGTGGTTTTGTTCTTCATTTACCTAATAATCACTATTTTCATGTTGAAATGGGTCTGGTTAGGGGGACAAATAATTGAGCAGACGTTAATGCATGTCGTGCACTTATTACATCTATTGTTGAAAAAGGATTTTCACAACTTCAGTGCTTTGGTGACTCTTTAGTTGTTATCAACTAGGTTAATTTTACACAATGTTTCAGGAATATTATGCTTGTTAATATTATGGAGGAAATTCAATGTATTAAACTCTTATTCACTTCTTTCACATGCTTCCATGTATACAGGGAGAGGGACAGAGTCATTGGCGGTCTTTCAAAGGAAGGCCTTCTCATGGATCTGGGATTATGGATGGTAACCGAGTTCCAGGGTGATGATCATTATTATTTTTTCCATCGGTCCTATATGGATGGGCATCCTTTTGATGATATTGCATAATTTCTTATATATGCTAGTCACATTGTTTCTTGTTGTATGAATTTTATATATCGTACTTTGTATGAACTCACATGATACAGATACTTGTATAAACATGAACTTGCTTTCATGTATGCATTTGATATGTTGGCACATATTGTATGCTTCAGGCATACAAATAGCAGTGATATATTTTTATAGATTTTCCACACAAGGATTGGAGCAAATACTTGAAGAATACACATGAAAATTGTGTATATAAAAAAGGTATTTGCCTTTACATCTATAAATGAAAATACATGTTTCTTTTTGTAGGAAAAATAAAATACAAATTAAATTTGTAATTTCAATATTATACTTGTTTTATAAATATAAGGTTTTAATTTTAGATTTTAATATAATTTGAAATTGGTTGTTATTAATATTGAAGATAAATTTAATATCTTGACATAGTCGAGTCTAATATACTATAATATAAATACTCCTGGGTTGGCCTCCAATTTGTTTGAAATAATATTAATTTAAAAATGCTTATTTCTTTTAATACATAATATTGTCACTCCCAACTTGATGTTTATTGCAAATTTGGATGAAATTTCTATTTGTTCCGGACAATTGTATCCACGTTTCTATTGTTTCCTCATTCCAGAAACTCGTGCAACATAGGATTTACCTTGGTAAGGAATGATTGCAAGGAATGATGAAGAAACTAAAGCCCCTCAAACAAAAACCTTTTGATGTCATTGAGTAGGTAAATGAGAATGCCTTCATAGTGAGACATCCTCCTTATATGCAAATCAATTATGTGGTGAATGTGGAATATCTGAGTGTGTTCAATCATTCCATGCTAGAAGGAGAAGAGGAGCACTAGGTTATTCCCACCATAGAAGTCTTTGCACCACATATCCTTGAAGAGTTGAAGAGTGCAATTCTATAAAGAAAAGAATGAGTGGCTCACAAAGGATGGCAAGAGAGATACCAAAACCAATACCAAGGAAAGGAAAGTGATATTGTTGAATTTCCACAATCTTGGGTCTAGGTTAGTCTTAAAATCACTAACGCTACCAAACCAAGAATCTCAACTAAAAATAATTTGCACAGCATAAAATATAAAGCACTAAATCACATATGCACAAGTATACACAATTTTTAACAAATATTGTACAATGATGTACAACCCAATCTTCGTTACATTAAACCAATATAAATAATACAACAACCTATGGTATAAAAAATACAATGAAAAACATGTTGATCAGACTCAATGTCGTATCTTTTCATGTCGGTCCTTCGCTTCTGTACTGCTCACTAGTTTCCCATTAGTCCTTCAAAGGACAACACATCAAGACTCCATGAGGGCTGCCACCTAACACTATTGCAAGTCACTTATACTTGGTGTAAATGGGCTAATCCAATCTGCTCTCCAAGTTGACCACTTTCCGAGCTCCAGTCTTCCAGGCTAGCAGCCACTCTTTTCCATCAAAGTGTTGCACTTTCGGCACTAATCTTCACCCAACCTTCAGCTCCTCTTCGTCACTTCAAGATATATTGTCTAGGGCTACTTTGGGCTATCAACACACTATGCTCCAACATAAAAATGACACCCAACCCTTCACTATGAAATATATTCCTAGGAGGGGCTTCTAACCACCAAGTTAAGTGATCCAAATGGCTCCCACACATTGCGCAAACTAAACCATCCAATGGTCCAAACTATGACCAACAAATTGACTGAAAACATACCTTCACATAAGCTTGGTGAATTGTTGTTGTCATGTTCTAGTTAGGGCATCGACGCAGACCTTGTTTTCCCTTTCAACCACAGCAACAGTCCTAAATTCTAATGTGACTTCCATTCCTTAGATATTTTTTTGTCCTACGGTTCCTGTATTAAGGGTATGTTGTAGGAATAATGACTTACGTCCCTCTCCAATGACCTTAAACGACATGTGTTACCTATGTTATTACCACAGAGTCTGTGGCTCCCAAAACAAGAAGCATGCTACTCTTATCTAGCACCAAAACAACCATTTCCACCTGTGGTTTACCCTAGATGCTCCTCGGCCATGTTTTATCTCCTAATCTGACCCAAAAATAATCACTTTAGGCTTCGACCTTCTCTTCTTCAAGTTGTGGATATTTCAGAAGGTGTTCTCCCACAAATTGTTTCACTTGGATGTGAGAAATGATCTCACACTCACCTCCTTTTTATACACTAAAGGAGGGCTTCAATGGATGTCATAATAGGGCTTGAATAGTTGTCACAAACCTAAATTACATTATCCCAACCTTGACATTTCATGTGCAAACCCACTCATAACATTCAAAAATTCATATCTCACTAAGGACAACTCGATATTTGATGATTATCGAGGCATTGGATTCTCCTTTCCGCCCTCTATCATCTCATGCCATCACATGTCTAAAGTGCTCCATGGAAATTCCCCAAACACGATTGGTAAAAAAAACCCGAGCTTGGGTTCTAATCCCACTAGTGACTCTTGTGGAATTTTTTCCTCCAATCCCTGAAACCTAGGGCTTGGAGTGCCTCCCAAGCTACTCAAAAACAACACTCCTTCTTAGTGAGGGAGGTACTTCCAAGAATATGAAGTAACTCATAATCATCATCACTACTCACAAGACTCACCCAACAACTCTTGTCACTCACAATTGCAGTAATCCCTGATCTGTGAACTATGCCTCTCTCGGAAGTGTCACTGTCACTGATAGAAGCATCATGCTTCTTCTTCTTCTACTGTATCACTTTACAATCTCTCCATGATTCCTTCTTGGTATATGTGGAATCACCCTTGCTCCCCACTGACCACACGCTCTTCTTGGGCTGCAAATTTTCCCTCTGAACCTGCAAGATCCCACTAGAACTCAACTCCTTCTAAGCCTCAGGAAAATGGACCTTCTTCATTGGAACTTGTACTTTCCCCTCTGAAGCCTGCACCTGCACCTGCTTCTCTGGAACCTGCTCCACCTGCTTCTCCTTCTTTCCATGATCCTCAAGCTTTCTCGTCAGCCTGTAGAGACTATGCTCTCTAAATCCAAGTACAAACTCGTCAGAGCTAGAGCCTCTAGGTCTGAGTCTTGCCTTTCCATCCTGGAACAAGACTTCAAGCCCCTTCTTCTCGATCATTGAGAAAAAAATCACGCTATATCTGAGTCTTGGTACAAACAGTACAACCTGGACTCGCATCACTCATCCTATATCGATCTTGAATGGCACAACACCCAATCTTCAAATCTCCAACTGAATATTGTCTCCCAACACCATGTGCAAATTTGAGACCCATTCAAATAAAGTCTCGAAAACCTCTTGTGACCTTGTCATATGTTTCGTCGCACTATTGTCACGTATCATCCATCCTCATTGATAGTACCCTGCGAGAAATGAGATATCATAGCAAAGTCCACCTCCTCCAATCTCCTAGTGAGATCATTTATCTCAGCTGAAGTGGAAACACCGACGATCTGCTTTCCTTTCCTCTTGTCGTCATCTCCCTTCTTCTTCATCGTACATCTCGACGAAAAATGACCCATCTCGCCACAGTTGAAACACTTGACTTTAATCAAGTCCTTCTGCTTACCCTTCATTCGCACTGCAAATTCCATGTCCTCATTTTCTCTCTTTGTTGGATGAAGATCCTCGTCTCGCAACTCTTCCTGAATGAAGTCGTCCCACGGGATATTCTAGTGTGAAAATTTATCTATGGAAATTATCCTTTTGATGAAGAGCTTCCATTCCTCGGTGAAACCTTTCAAGGAAATCCTCACCATATCTCCATTTGAAATTTTCACACTGGCGACAACAAAATCATTTATGACTTGAGACAACCTCGTCAGATACGAAGTCACTCCTTCACCCTTTATCATCTTGGTGGACGTCAACTTATCCTCCAATACCAGTATCGAGTTCTCGTTCTTATTCTAGAACAAATTCTGAAGAGCCATCCACATCTCATATGTGGTGTTCTTCCTAGACAAACGAAGTATTAGGGCATCTTCACACCATCTAGGATGATCAATCTCGCCTTCGTATCCAAATCTTCATATATTTCTAGCTCTTAGGGTCGATTGGCTTCTTGATGGATTTCTCAGCAAAATCTCAAATCCTATTGACCTGCAAGACCGACCTGATCCTTTCCTTCCAAGGACTATAGTTGGACAACCCCTCCAACCTGTCCCCATACCAGAGACCTGCCTGCAACTTCGACATTGTCACCTACAATGTGACCAACTCCCTCTCACACTGTACTTTGTTGCGCACAACTCTAATTCACTGACTTCCAAAGTAGCTCAAAAATGCTTTGATACCATGTTGAATTTCCACAATATTGGGTCTAGGTTAGATTCATAAAATCACTGATGCTACCAAACAAAGAATCTCAACCATAACTAATTTGCACAACAGAAAATATAAAGCACTAAATCACATATGCACAAGTATACACATTTTTTAACAAATAATGTACAACGAAATCTTTGTTATATTAAACCAATCTGAATAATACAACAATCTATGGTATACAAGATACAATGACAAACATGTTGATCAGACTCGATGTCGTATCTTTTCCTGTCGGTCCCTTACTTCCGTACTACTCACTAGTTCCCCTTATTCCTTCAAAGGACAACACATCGAGACTCCAGGAGGGTTTCCACCTAACATTGCTACAAGTCAACTTTTCTTGGTGTACATGGGCTGATCCAATATGCTCTCTAGGCTGGCCACTTCCCGAGATCCAATCTGCGATGCTAGCAGTCACTCTTTTCCATCAAAGTGCTGCATTTTCAGCACCAATCTTCACCCAACCTTCAACTCCTCTTCGTGACTTCAAGATAGCTTGTCTAGGGCTACTTTGGGTTATCAACACCCTTCCCTCCAACATACCAATGACACCCAATCCTTCATTATGAAATATGATCCTAGGAGGGGCTTCTAACCACCAAGTTAAGCCCTACAAATGGCTCCCACAGGTTTCACAAACTAAACCATCCAACTGTCCAAACTAGGACCAACAAATTGACATGAAAACATACCTTCACATAAGCTTGGTCACTGTTGTAGTCATGTTCTGGTTATGGCATCAATGCAGACCTTGTTTTCCCTTTCAACCACTGCAATAGTCCTAAATTCTAATGTGGCTTCCCTTCCTTGGATAGTTGTTGTCCTATACTGCCTGTATTAAGGGTATGTTGTAGAAATAAGGCCTTACAGCCCTCTCCAATGACCTTAAACAACTTGTGTTACCTTTGTTATTACCACAGAGTCTTCGGCTCCCAAAACAGGAAGTATGTCACTCTTATCCAGCACCAAAACAACCCTGTCCACCTATGGTTTACCCCAGCTGCTCCTTGTTCCTATTCTATCTCCTAATCTGACCCAAAAATAGACACTTCAGGCTCTGGCCTTCTCTTCTTCAAGTTGTGGCTATTTCAGAAGGTGTTCTCCCACAAATTGTTGCACTTGGATGTGAGAAATGATCTCACACTCACCTCCTTTTTATACGTGAAAGGAGGGATTCAATGGACGTCATAATAGGGATTGAACAGTTGTCACAAGCCTAAATTACATTAGGCCGACCTTGACACTTCATGTGTAAACCCACTCATAACATTCAAAAATTCATATCTCACTAAGGACAACTCGGAATTCGACGATTCTTGAAGCAATCGATTCTCCTTTCCGCCCTCTATCATCTCATGCCATCACATGTCCAAAGTTCTCCACAAAAATTCCCCAAACACGATTGGTGCAAAACCCCAAGCTTGGGTTCCAAGCCCACAAGTGACTCTTGTGGCACTTTTCCCTTCAATCCCCAAACCTTAAGGCTTGGAGTACCTCCCAAGCTACTAAAAAATCAATAGATATGAAGTGAGAATCGAGTCCCTTCACTTGTCCTTGGAAGATTTTGGACCAAAAACATTGTCATCTAAATTAGATTTGCATAACATCATTGAATGGTTAATGACTCAAGTTAACACAAGGCTCTCATCAAATTAAGAAGCTTGGCAATAGAAATGGAGTTTGTGACTAGAGATATTGATGACAAGATAGGATGTATGGTTGATATCATGAAGGAATCCATACTAAATCAACCAGTGACTACTGCTCCATATAATTTCATGCTACAAATGTGAGCATTAAGAAATTAAACAAAAAAAGAAAAAAAGAGGGAGGGAGATAAATCACAATAGCAGAATTGTGCATCAAATGCCCATAACAAATAAAATAGAAAGGAAGTGTTGAACTTGGGGGAAGCTAAAGAGTTAAGGATGATTAACCTTCCTAATGACCCCCCTTTAGAGCCCATCCTTCAATAAATTTAGGCACAACAAATTATAAGCAGTTCCTTGGTAGAGATTGTAAATGAATGTTGTATCAAATTCTTATAAAGAGATTGTAAATCAGCTAGAGAGCCAAACTAAACTATAAACCTATAAATTTGTTGATAAATAAAGAATAACCATGGCCATTTCATGTTGAACTTTTTTGTGGGTTTCTCCAAATTAAATTTTGTGTGAATTTAATGTGTTTGCATTGTTCTACTTAATCACTATGTTCTAGTGTATTATTGTTACTTTAGACTGTTTTCCATTAAATTTTATAATGATTACAACAATCAGCCATCGTATATCATCCATATTGTTGACTTAGATGAGATCAATTACTTCAATGAGAGTTGTTTCCATAACTTGTATCCCCCATGACTCACAAAATTGTATCACTTGTATTTAGTGTCTCTCTTATTCTCATACCATTGCACAAAGAAGGAAGACATGGGGACTATCTTTCACTCACCTAGCATCCACTTGCTTGCCTAGCCCACTATTCCACATCATGACTCATTGAGCCTAGGGTGGTGCAACCTTCATGAACACCACATCCCAATTCATGTCATTGGTTACCTTCATTAGTATGTTGGATACAAGGGTAGCACGAGATGGTCAAACACTTGGAAACAAAGCATATCAAGTTGGTATTGTAATCACTTTATATCAATACCTTATCAAACAATCCCCTATTCATTTCTAAGTTGTCAATTGTTGAGAAATGATTGGAAGAAAGTGATGTGATCTTAAACATGCTCTAATTAGATTTTTGGAGTTCACTTAAATGAAAATACGAATTCTAGGTTGAACATTGTTCATAAGTTGTACTTTCCTTAGTTTAATGAAAATTAAACGATTGGTAAGTTGCGTCGAGAGGCGCACTTTACATCCCAATATGACGGCAATGTGTAAGTATGTTTGTGCTCAACGTGGAGTTGACACATGTCCTCTTATAAATAAAATTTTAAAAAAAAAACTAAATGTTGACTCAAACAAAACAAATAATAAATATATAAACCCCTTGATTCAACCCCTCACTATGTTTCTAAAGTAAACAACTATTTCAAATAAGCCAAATTGAGGCTCTTATCTATTTTGCCTTTCATTATCTTCATTATCTACCACAAAATTCATGTTTTAATCAATGGGATCAAGACCTTTTCAATTTTAAAACAATATGTGAAACACTTGTAATCCTCTACCATTAGATGTAGTAAAGTATTTTATAAAATATTGTCTTCGTGTCGTGGTACTAATACAAAGTTGAGAGCTCTATGCAAGTAATGATGATCTGCATTGAACACTAAACCAAATTAGGTCCATCTAACTCTGGATCTATCATGTGTCGAGAGGGATCAAATCCCTTGAGGTGAAAACCTTCTTTTTGAAGCGTAGAACTTGAGGAAAGGTTTGCACCTCAAGGGATTCGATCCCTCTTGGCACATTATAGATCCAGAGCCAAATGGATCTAAGCTAGTATATATACATAGAGATTCATTTATTAGTTAATGTGATTGAGGTTCTTGGGTGAATATCATAAAAGATCCATCTTAACTCTGGATCTACCAAGCGTCGAGAGGGATCAAATCTCTTGATGTGCAAACCTCTTTTCGAGTGAAAAGAGATTTGATCTCTCTCAATGCTTGGTAAATCCAGAGTTAAGATGGTTCCAGGTTGGTCTTTCCCCCTTTAAATAGGTTATATTCCACATGAATACCATTGGTATTCACCCAATGGGTGAAAACCAAGAGTTTTACGTATGATTATTTTTACTTTTATTTTTATTATTTTATTATTTTTGTTCATGAGACAAAATGAGACATGACATTACAACACCTCTTTCATATGGGGCTATAGAGAGCCTCTCAACACAATAACAATATTTATGTGGTGGATACCATAAGCAAGGTAGTATTATCTATTTAAAAAATATTTAAAAAAAAATTGCATAATTTCAATCAACCAAACCATTAAAATTAAAAATGAACACACCAACAAAATCATGTTAATGAATTCTTCTTGAAAAAATTAATCTCAATTTGTTACGAGACCAAATTAATCTGGATTCCATGTTGATGAAATAAACCAACCATAAACCTATGTTTTAGAATCAAATTATTAAGCCAAATATATGTGAATATCGCTCTGAAATGAATTGTAGTTCAATTAATCTCACTCTCATTCAAAGAAAGAGGGGAAAGTGAAACGTATTAGAACCAAAATAAAGAAATCTTGTTTTTGCATATAACAATATGTAAGTATATTGGGAGGACTATTATTTTATTTTATAGAAATCTAATAACCAGCTTGACATGTAACAATTAGTACATTTCTGGAGTCTACAATTTGTCTTTCTTTCTGTAGTTTTTCACTAATTGCCCTGCCCTTGTCCCCTCAGACATCAAACCAAAAATTATGTATGTACCTGGTGATGACTATAAAATTATCATTTAATTGGAGATTATTTATTTGAATGGAGACTTTTGAGTAGAATTATTTAAATGTATTGATTGTGGTCGTGTTTTGAACCAACCAATGTGGTTAAGGACAATTAGATGAATAGAATTTGATCCAACAAAAATATTAGATGAAAAAAATATAATCCAATAAAAGTATAAAGAAATTATTTATGAATCATTTTTCTAAAATTTATCTTCATATAATAATTTCAAAATAATTATATTCAGTATAACTATATTTAAATTTTTACACTATTATTAACTATATTTTTACACTATTTTTATATTTAATTTGCAAATCAATGTGTTAAGAGTTGGTTTTTTTTTGGAAGTACAGAAAGTCAGCTTAAGTCATCTTGCATTTGCAATAACAGCCAGTAATAATTGCTAGTTTGACTGAATATATATATATATATATATATATATATATATATATAATTTTTTATTTATAATATTTATTTAATGAGCTAATTTTTTTATATTGAACACAAAATGCTTTAGCTTTATAATATTTATGACCATGTTATATTACAAATTGCTTAAAATGAATGAATGAAATTATTTTAACTTCCAGGAGGATAGGTTAAAGATAGTCTATGGGTTTATCTATTTGCACTTGGCCCTTTTCCTTGCATTGGCCTTTTTTCTGTGAAGCCTCACAATAAACGCTCCCAACTTCTCGATAAATCCCCTAGCTGAATAGATTATCCCAAGAGCTAGCTGTCAGAATATTTGCATAACTTTCCCTGTTGTCTTTGAAGGTCTTGCATTTTAAAATGAAATGTTTTTCTGTTTCCACTTTTCCGGAAGAGAAAAAAATACATACTCTTTCCTCCCACACTTTTTTGGCTTTTTCCAATGCCCTGTTCCCTGTGTTCCCCGTTCCTCAAAGGAGTTGATGAGAATTAGTCCTTAATTGAGCAATAAAAATTATGTTAGCCCAAACTTGGATTTGAGAAATGTCCAATCTTCATCTTCATCAGCTTTTAGAAAAAGCACTTAAGCATTCAAAGGTTTTTTAAAGTAGGCGTTTAGAAAAGCACTTGAGCATTCAAAGGTTTTTTAAAGTCCCAAAATGTACAGTTGACAGGTTTCAATCCAAAACATTTACTTCATGGCGGCAATTTTTCAACTGCCGTAGTTTATCTAGCTTTCAAACTTGTCCAAAAATTTATATGGAAATTTTAATAAGATTTTGATTAAATCTGGCAGAAAGGAATTTCAGAATTTTGGGTGCCCCAAAAGTAATTTTGCACTAGAATGTAATGTACTTTCATAAATAGCTAGCAAAAAACACAGTTAACTATTTCAAAATTTTGGGTACCCCAAAAGTAATTTTGCACTAGAATGTAATGTACTTTCATAAATAGCTAGCAAAAAACACAGTTAACTAATGACTGCAAAGCGTCAACACGATGAAAACAAGAGCTGTACAACAACTCTAGCTCCACTATATGTAAGAGAAGCAATTCTCCAGGTTCTTACCAGCATTTCAAATGGATGTACAAAATTATTGTAGCAGCACCAAAGGTTAATAATACCAAAACAACTGAACAAGGATCTACAGATAGAAACATCCTCATAACCCAAGGTCAGTCTAGTCTGCAGAATCAGCGACATAACATAGCCGGAAATTCCAAAAATAATTTGGAATGATTTCAAACTAACGGTATCACAGAAGAGTCGTTCTTAGTTGAAGTTAATCAGGTTGTGAATGGCCATATAATGATTTCAAACTAACGGTATCACAGAAGAGTCATTCTTAGTTGCAGTTAATAAGGTTGTGAATGGCCATTACAGACAAAGAATGATCCTTTAGATTGATGGATTCGGAAAGGCAGGCTAGAATTTCATATATTTAGAAATTCTCTATGTGGTTCATAGACCTTGGAAATGGATAACCACTACATCTATAGAATATTTGTATTAGACAGATCCAACAGAAGGGATCACTTACTGTTGTGATTAACCACGGAGCCTGACTCCAAAAGTGTCAAGAAAATTTAACCCATGATCTCTCAATAGAAAATATGCTTTAATGATGGGGACTCAATCAATTGAGCTAAGCCTCAGAGCTTATATCTACAACTTTTGTATAAGTCACTCATGTTTATTTTTCTCCAATCACTATTTGAAATTATTGGAAGCATTTCTTACTTGCAAAGGGTTTGGAGTGATCTCTTCCTCCAATCCACTTATGTTAAAGCATAACTCCAAAACAGAAAGTTGTGCAGTTCCTGTCCCAAGAGATGCAGTAAGATCCCAATTGAAAACAAAAGAAAATAAACTCTCTGATTTGATACAGATGCAAATGGACAAAGATCTTATTCTGATGGAATACCAAGGATCCTGTAGTTAATCTCTTCAAAAATAACCCTTCAGAAAATCCCCTTCACATAAATCTATTTTAGGGACAGTATTGGGCTATTGGAATACTATGAAAACATATTACTGATCTCGGAACTTTTGATACAAAAAGATAAAACCCGTTAGAATACAAAACGAACACAGATGCAAGATACAACTCCCATAATGCTTATGCTCTCTAAAGCTCATATTATATGAGAAGGAATCATCCAACTGAAATGCAATACAAAAGAGACAGCACATGCTCAAAAACACAGGGAAGCTGAATTAAACATGGAAAAGTGGCTTGTACAATTTAATCATCCCTGAAATATGGAGGGCGCCCAAATGGAATTGGACGCCTGATATCTGACCTTTTCAAAAAGAGGAATAATCTAGCAATTACATCTTCTCTTTGCCACATAAGAGGTAGTTATATTTATCCATTCACATACAGAACTTACTAAAGCACCATTTCATATATAACTGATGTTCACAAAATTATAAGGACCTAGAATAAAGTGCTATACACCATTTTTTCTGAGGAGATGGTCTACCCCGACCCAGAAGAAATAAGAATGGCTTTCACCCAATAAAATACAACTAACACAGACAATGACCATGACCATGGTGAAGATTAGTATTTGCTACAATGTACTCTGAGAGTGGCTTAAGAAATAGTAATATTTAAATCATAGTTAATGATGAAAATGTGCATGCAAGGGCATTATGTTGCTTGATTCAAGGTCTTGATCGAGACTAATTCTATTAAAGCTAGAGATTATAGCTTGTGTTCTGCAAGAAGTGTTCACAGTTTTAACAAACGAAAAACAAAGATTTACAGGAAGGCAAGAAGTGTCATTGCACTTTAAATAACCTTAGTCCCTTTTAAACCAATAGGGAAGACGTATAAATTTAGCTGTGAATTTATTCAAAAGGTTTTTACACAACAATACATATATGCTTAGAATATAGAACAAAATAATTATGAGAAATACAAACTTTCGGTGGAATAGATTCATATGTCCTGAGACCAGTTGGTCTCACTATTTACATGGGGAATGTTCCCTTTCTTTGCAGAATCCACTACAAATGTAGAACCACACAGCTGACCCGTACTATCAACACGTGGCACAGCTTTCATCTTATTAAATGGATGCTCATAGCTCTGAAGGCCTTTCATTGATGAAAAGTAGCAGCCTGACAAAACAAAAGAAGGAAAATATAGCATGCTCAATCTCCACATAAAGATAGCGTCACATCTCCATTATTGCAAACACCCACCCATAGTTTTAGGGTTATTATCGTGTGTGCAAACAAGATATCTAAACGGGAATAGAATAAGATCAATTGAATTGCAACCATGAGACCTTGCTGACTACATTTATTCTGAAAAACCAAATCTTTCAAAACATATTAAGTTGGTTGCAACCTCCTCATTCATTTAGAAGATGATGGCAGTGAAGGGTTTGAAAAGTTAACCACCCCAAGAAGCGTTACACTAATACTTAGAGAGCAATTAAAGATTTTTTAACAAAACGCTGAAATAAGTAAATCAAAACTGATAAAGAAGAATACTAAAAGAGATAAAGGAGAGACTACCTGCAGGGAATGGTGCAAAAGATGTTCCACATCCATTCTTCAAAACTTGATCGTCATCAGAAAATGCTAATGAACCATCTGATGTACAACCCCAAAAGAGAGAACATTTTCCCTCTATGTCCTGCAAATGGTGTCTGTGAGAATGAGGGGAATCATGCAAAAACGTGCTGAAGTACACACATATAATCAAACACTTTGCCTCTGCATATGTAAATTATAATTTAATGAATATTTGAATTATGACCAAGCCAGCTTTGCAAGAACAATGAGTTTCATCAAATATGAACGAGTTTTTTTCAAAAAGAAAACACAAGTATTTATCACCCCTTAATTCAATGGAGTAATATTTTTTTTTGATGGGCTGTTGCTTAGGGCTTAAACATAATTCTGTGTTTATTGTGCAAACACCCATGTTCTCACCGTGGATTGGGAAGTCTGGATTGGATGCTTATAAACTTTTCATGGTTGTGATAGTGGTTTGACAGCTTATAATTGAACTCACAATGCTCCAGGAGACCAAGGGCACACTCCAAATCATATCCCCTCAGAGGGGTAGTTGAATTTGGAGAGGACAAAGCTTAGGCTTAAACATAATTTTGTGCTTATTGTGTAAGCACTCATGTTCTCACAATGGATAGAGAGGTACACAGTGGCTGCTTATTGTTGTGATTATGGTCTGTTAGCATACAGCTTCACTCATGGTAGTCCAAGGACTAGGGGAACTCTCCAAATCGCATCCCCTTAGAGGGGTGGTTGAATGGTAAAAGCCCAAGAGACTCATGCCTCTTTGTGGGCTGAAGAAAAGGTAGCCCAATGCATACCCAAGGGCTGACTTGGCTCATTCTCATGGGTATTGAAGTATTTGAAAATCAGACCATCTCCTCTGACTCCATGCCAGGTTTACTAAATATTGCAAAAGTTTGTCCCATTCGCCATGTTATTGAATTTTTTTCTTAGAATTCATCACAATAGATCCAAATTAGAGGAAAACAGATCCAGATTAACAACAACCACATTACATGTAAGCTGATAAGCCTTACTTACCCTGGCAGCCAGTAGAGTCTTGGAACTGCTATCGAATAGAATAAACGCAAAAGAGCCTTCAAAGTGATTCAGTACTTGATCAGCAGGAAACGGCCCTCTGTCACGCAGAGTTTTGAATGCTTCTATCGTGACCATCACCTCATTTGCATTCTTGGTAAGTCCATAATCTTGTCTCAGCAATGGCAAATTCCAAATAGTGCCCACGAACCCACAGTACACATCGTCTACAGCTCCGAAGGACCTGATGCCAAAAGTAAATGCAGAAGTCCAGCATATATCAGTCTAACCAATGAACCACCAAGATCACTTTGATGGGTTCAAATCTCGTAGAGAACATACATACGATCCCCTAAGAAAGCAGAGTATATAAATAAGATACCATACCTGGGCATGAGCAGAGCTTCTTTGTGATGAGTGTATGACATGAATCCATGGGTACCCAATTTGAATGATGTGGTCTGTGGTTGAGTGGAAACGAAAATGTCTACCAATTGTTTCTCGTTTTTTCTCAAATTTGAGGTCCCGTCTGCGCCTGCAGGAGGGCTGACAAGCTCCTGAGGAGCATCCACCACCGATTTGTTAAACACTGCCAACATTTTCCTCTACCTGTTGAGCTCCTGATTCTTCTGCCTCTGCTAATTTTGATACTTCTCCTCCGGACCTTCTGTTATTCCCGTTCCCACAATCTCAAAGATACGATGCAAATGACCTTTCACGTATTTCCAACTCCAATCGCTGATTTTGTATGTGAGCACAAAGATCTCCGCCATTTATGCGCGAACACGTTTCGCTTTCGGCCTGTGGTAAAAGTTGAAGTGATCCACGGAACACCGTCCAACATATGAATTTTCAGCCTATACACCATCACCCAAAATTATGATTATGAGGGGACGAACACGTTTCGCTTTCGACCTGCGGTAGAAGTTGAAGTACTCAATGGAACAACGTCATATTGACATCATTACCCAAATTTATCGTTATATGAGGTGTAAACTAACCATTACAACAAATGTTGGAAAGGAAACGTGCTAAATGGGTGGAGGGATTATATGCATTTTAATTTTTTTAAAGGAAATATTGTAAATGAGTGGAAGGTTTTAATGTAGTTTAATTTGAGTGAAAGAGAAATTTTAATGTTATATACCTGAAACAAATAAATATATAGATATATTTGAAAAAATAATGTTATTAGTCATAAATACAAGGAAAATGTTGACTTATACCACAATATTCAATATTTATATATTGGGAATATATATATATATATATATATATATATATATATATATAAATATTGGGAAGATATATATATATATATATATATATATATATATATATATAAACAAAAATAGTGTTATTAGTCTGAAAATAATGGTATATACAACACTATTAAAGACTTATATACGTTGGGGAAGATTGATGTGTCTATTTTCTCAATGCTAGCATGGTGTTGGGGAAGATGGATGTGTCTACATTGGCAATGCTAGCATGGTGTCACGTTCATGTATATGGATTATACATTGGAGAAAACATTTGATTTTCAATAATAATCGTAAAGTTGTATGAAAGTGGTACAATGGAATGTTTGGATTGTTGCAGGTAAAATCTTTCTTTGTATGTTGTGCAGTGCAATTTCTTCTACTTCTATTTCAGTGTAGCATCTATATAACATTGATGTGTATGAGGAGTGTATGGGTCCTACTCCAAGAGGGGAGAACGTCATAAGTAAGTAAACAAAAATTTAATAATAATGGAAGATATGCTAAGATTTATTAATAGTGAGAGAAGGAAATAACAATTAATAAATAGGTAAATTATGGTATAAAGATAAAGAGACAATATTGATTATGTGAAACTTGTTGGAGATATTAATGTAGGCATTGAAGTAGCTCTTCTGGTGGAGGCAATGAATGAAGGAGTTCTTCTGCAAGTTTCTTTTGTGTGACATGATTGTTGTCTTGCATTATATTGTAACGATTGAAAGTAAATGTGACGCAAATCTAGAGACCTTGTAAGGAAGGAACTCTTGATATTCCTATGAACGTAAGGCTTTCATGTTCAGTTTGTTTAATGCCTATTGTAGGTTTTGATAATGTTATGCCTTGGGATTTGTGTACATCTCCCATATACTTTTTTTCTTTTAGATTTAATTTGAAAAATGTTATAAATTAAATTAAAATGAAATATTTAAAAAATGTTAACATACAATCTTTCCTACATTACGCCTAATGCCTACACATCTCCCCCATAATTATGGTGAATCAATAATTTATTAGAGTAATTGGGGTAGCGGGGTTGGGTTTCATTATCAAACTTATCAACCGGCTTAGATTTATTTTAACTCCATATCTACCAAGCATTAAGAGGGATCAAAACTCTTTTCACTCGAAACGAGGTTTGCATCTCAAGAGATTTGATCCCTCTCGGCACTTGGTAAATCCAGAGTTAAGATGGATCTAGGCTGGTTTAATATAAGCTTGTGTCTATCAACGGAGGAGGAGGTTTTATATTTTTAATGCACTACTCCCCTCAGGCCTACCCGAGTAACCGGCCAACCGAGGAAAACATGAGATGAGAGGTTGTTAAGACATATTCAACCTCCTTGGTGGCCTTAAGGAAGCGGAAACCATAACACAAACCTTTAGCAGGACCCCCAGAAGCTATCTCGGTCATCCACGTGACCTGTCCCTAGGTCCCACTAATATTTCATAGAGAAAACCCCCTAGAGGCATGCACAAACCTACATCTGGGAGGCTTTGGATGCATGCATGAGCCTGCTAGCTCACGTCCAGGGACAAAATTTCCCAGAAATGTGCCTACATCCACGGAATTTAAGGAAAATTTTCAACCCAGAATCCCGGACATTGCCCAGAACTCCCTGTAACTTTCAGGAATCATTAAATACACAGTGACAACACTAGTAAACCAAAACTTGACTCCAGGACTAAGCCTGACCATCCCCAACCAGGACTGACATTTTGTCAAACAATTGGCATGAATGTAATCTACAGGTATAGGATACAAGATAGAGCATAAATGACTGAAAACACTTATGAAACATTACAAGAAGGATCACCACCCACTTCCTTAACCAGATATAACATAAATTAGGTTTTGCATCCATCATTTTAACAATTACAGGTGAATACATTAATTAACCATGACATGAACCAGTCATTTAAACATGCTTATAACCAGGATAAAACCATGGAAATAGCAATGTGAATACATCCATTAAATCCAAATAAAAATAAGTACAAAAGTAAGAGAACTTAGCTTCCATTAAACATAGGAAAATACCGACCATGTTCGGGACTTCCATGTTCCACTCAACCATAGACATGGCTGAGCCAAATCTCTCTTCAGCCAATCACCCTCGTGCCATATTCCAAGCATGAATCTGGGATCTCATGTATAAACTCATCCAAAAACACAACCAAGGGAATCAAAAGGCTAAACCACCTCCACCCTCACCATAGCGTGATCACACCCAACCGATGCTCCGATCACAAAACTGAGCAGAACATGGAAATGCCATCTGGAATCCATCACTATCCTTGAGGATTTTTTCATCTCCTTGTCTCTCGGGCTTTACCGCAATCCAATCCTCGATCACTAAGCCCTAAACAGAGACACCTCCCTCGGGATTTACCATGTATCCCGCCAAAACCGGTCAAGGGATTCCTAGGTCTTTAGGAAAGAACCTTGAGACCACCTCCGCCCTAGATTCTGAATCCATCCTGAAAATCCATAGCTCAAAACCAAGATCAAAATCCCAACATAGCATGGCATCCAGAAAAGGCAAGGCAAGGTTGAAAACGACTGTCATAACCCGACAAAACCATGTCATCGACAACAAAATAACCAAATACCAACATGCATAAGCCATGCATGTCCAAACGAGCTAGGAAATCACACATGCAATATGTTACTTGCAAGTATTCCTACTAAAACTGCTAGATCTTGTTTTTCCTTGCTTGATCTTTTCTTTCCTTTCCTTTCTTATCCTTCCTTTTCTTGCTTCCTCCTCCTTGGCACAATTTTGAATTTCTCCAAGAAAATTCTAAGTATCGAAGAGTGTGAGAGAGAGAATATTGAGAGAGCTCCAAAAATTGAGCTGGAAAAAGCTTGAACTAGCAATGTCTTTCCAACTGATCCTCATAAGCCTTTTTATTAATGAGGCCTCTATTTTCTTCATTTTCCATTATTTTCATTCATTTTCCTCCTCAAATGCAACCTGTGGCATTTTACCTTCATTTTCTCCTATTTTCCTTTATTTTCATAAATAAATGTGTCAAAAATACTTTTTTCCTCTTTAATGCCTTTTCCTTTACCTTTTCCATTTTCCTTAGCCATAACCACATATCTAGTGGTGCCCACTAGGATATTTTTCCCAACATTCAGCTTGGAACAAGTGTCCCTTGAACCGTGGTCTTATTATTTTTTTCTTTATTAACTTTTATTACATGAAATTTTAGCCTGAGTGTGTCATAGAACCATCCCTCTTGGGGAAACATTGTTATCGGTCTTAAACCACGCCTACACCTCAGCAAAACTGCCAAGAAACAAACATACTTCCCATGGAGCTTTATAACACAAATCGTTGTAGTATTTACAATGAATAACATGCTCAAAAGAAAAAACCATCATGATAATCATACCATGTATTGGAGCTTTATAACATAGCTCATTATGGTATTTACAAAAATATACACATATGCACATTTTCTCAACCAGCAAATAAAAGGATATGATGCCCACATCCGCAACAAGGGATTCCAGAGGTTAAACCACCTCCACCCTCAAAGTAATATCAGGATGATCCGAATGAAAAGTGACCTACACCCATGGTATTCATCCACCCATGATATTTATCTGCCCATGGTATTGTAAGTGACATTTATCCATGATATTCATTCACCCATGGTATTCATCCACACATGGAATTTACTCATGGTATTGTAAGTGGTATCTACCCATGGTATTGACTCATGATATCCACCTATGGTATCTACCCATGGTATTGTAACTCAAAAAAATACTATAAATAACAAGTCTCACTTTTTAAAAGGACATATTTTCCACCACAATGTAGCTTCTACAATTATTCTCTGTTTTAATCAAACAAGTTTCTTTGTGGTTTTGTTTGTTGTGTGTTCTCTTCCTTTTTTTGGCATTCTAATTTTGCAGATCTTGTCAGATCCATTTCAATTTTTTTAGATATTGCCCCCCCCCCCCCCAAGATCTAGATCAGTGGTATCAGATTCAGGTTACGAATCCATGGGAATGAGGGTTTGAAGCATATTTCAGTTTCAATGTTTTGCAACAATCTTCAGCGAACTCCATGAATTTTTTGGGCGGCGAGTTTGCAGATCAGATCTGAAAAATTTGGTGAAAAATTTACAAAAACAAAGATTATTTCTAGATTCCTTGTGAAAATTACCCAGATTCAAAAAAAACATCGGCCGAGATCGGAGTTCGGATGAGAGAGATATCGCTAATTCAAAATTAGCGATGTTGCAGCAATTTTTTTGACGACAATTCATGGACGGCGGTACTCCTGTCATTTCTTGCAGTTTTTAGTGCAAAATTTCAGATAAATAGTTACATATCTGAGATCCCCCATTTTCAAAAAATAAATCGGTCGAATTGGAGTCCGGACGAGGGAGTTATCCTTGATTTAAAATCAGCTATTTTTTTCAAAAATTTTGTGACGACGGGACAGTTCCAGCGCGAATCTGAGAGTCTATAGTCTCCAAATAGCGATTTCAAACACATGAGAAGATGTAGAATGGTTATTCCATTTCCAAAAATAGGCTATAATACATATTCTGAGTTAAATTGACCGAGTTATGCTCATTTTAAATCTGGAGCAGCATTCGAAGCGGGTTCCCTTTAGAGACGTGCCTTCCCACCCCACTTTAGTAGGCACCTGCTTCACATTCATCAATTTCAGCATAGCAGCATTTGGCTTGGATTATTTGGAGATGTTCCCTCCCACCCCAAGCTATGTAGGCACCTCCTACTTCATCAACAATCAACATCACGATTATGGGTCAACCGCACAAAATCCTTCTCATCTAAGTCCATTTGCTAGGCCGCATGTTGTTAGTATCATAGTTGGTCACAAGCATTACATGGTATCTCTATCCTTGGGTCTTCATTTTTCATGGTTCTGGGTCATCCATAAACCCACACTTCATCAAAGACCATTTGCACACCAGTCCAAACGATTGTCATATTCTTACCTTCCACTACACTTACTCATGCATTGAGCTTCATTCGTGTCTTTCATTATCTAATGGGTACCACACATCTCTCCCCAAGCTCCATTACTTTCCTCTTTCCCAACCAATTCCTAAGACTCTAAAAAAAAATTCAAGAACAAGAAACAAACAAGAAGAAAACCATGAAAACCAATAACAATACAACACCGCAAACAAAGTGGCATGACCTTGCACTAGACACAAATCAAGTGCAAAAAATCACAAGAGATAAAAAGCATAAGACTTAGCAACAAACACTGTGACTCAATCCCCCTGGTTCCCGATGCTTCCCAGGGAAATCTCAACCTGAGCCTTCTTCAATATTTAATAGCAGTCTCTTTTTCCATGCAATCCCCTACCTCATACTACCATAAACACATAACTGTCAGTACATAAATAAACATACAACATGTTATTTACCTTACCTTGTTGTGCCAAGAAAGTTGACCTATTACTGAACACACATGTCAGCCATATGTACCAAACATCAAGACAACATATCTATCAATTCAAAATCAACTTTTACCAAGACTAACAACAATGTCATAATCAACATTCAACTCACATTCATTGGTCATAATACATAATGCTACAACTATCACCTACTTACACTCAAGTACATATCACCTGTCCCAACACATATGTGTTAGTACAACCATCTTAAAACAAGATCATTTATTCATGCAATTTTACAGACACATACTCATATCATACGATTAATCAAACATTCACACAACCTATAAATGTACCATGTTAGATAAATCAACTATAAGATATAATAGATACCAAACACTCAAACACCAAAAAAATGACACAATCAAGCAGTCAAGCACTCAGTAGATGACATAAGAAAACTCATACCTTAAGGTATCTCAGGGAGGCTATCTTGTATGCACAATCAATCTAGATAAGCATGATATAACTTCACAATACATCAACTCAAACATAAATAAGGTCATGATATCCATAACAGTAACTAGCTAACACATTCACATCATAGGCTCATAAACAATTATCTTTCTTGGATACAATCACATATGCACAATCAGTCTAGATTAGTATTCCATAATATCACAACATATTAATTCATACCTGAATGTCATAACCATAAACATCTGCATAGGCCAATCCAAATTAGCACGATACATATAACATCAATATCTTAATGCCATAACATTAATCATCAAGTTAAGTAACATATAACAACAACAAGCTAACATCTAACATACTTGTCAAAAACATATAACATAATCATCAAGTTAACTAACATAAAACAACGACAACAATGCATTATAACAACACACTACTATCATTCATGACCATTCGACACGTGCATATGACCACATTGTTTCACTAACATCTACCATGCATGTAACGACAACAACAATAAAATGACAAACATGTATATAAGTACCCCTAATTCTTATAACAACCATTAACCGCATAACTGCATGCCAATCATACAATACATGTATGATGATCTGCACTTACCCCAAAGTCTAGTGTTACAAATTCACTTTGATGATTTGCATCTCTTGTTCTATCTTAGCCAACATATCAACATCATATCTTGTCAACAACACCCTGATGACCTTAAATGACCCCATGGACAACAACCTTAACCATGAAAATTCATGCATAACAACATATCGACACTGGCATGCATAATAAGTGCATATACAACCAACATCCACTCATGGCGATCACATCCAATCACTATCAACTTTCACATGGCGACACCACTGCAACTATGACCAACGACATGCATATGCGACAATCACATAGAACATAAGCATGAGGAACACATATGCAATCGATATGTATGCACAACAAACACATTCTTCCTAAGGAGAGCGAAACCACACTCTGATACCACTTGTAATGCACCACTCCCCTCGGGCCTACCCAGGTAACCGTCCAACAGGGGAAAACATGAGATGATAGGGTGTTATGACAGATTAAACCTCCTTGGTGATCTTAAGGAAGCGGAATCGAAGCAGAAACCATAACACAAACCTTTGACACCTGCTATAGAACCCCCAAAGGTTATCCTAGTTATCCACCTGACCTGTCCCTGGGTCCCATTGAGATTTAATAGAGAAAATCCCCTAGAAGCATGCATAGGCCTGCATCCATACGTATGGGAGGCTCTAGATGCATGCACAAGCCTGCATCCATACGTATGGAAGGCTGTAGATGCATGCTTGAGCCTGCCTGCCCGCGTTCAGGGACTAAATTGCCTAAAACTATGCCTATGTCCACAGGATTTGAGGCACTTTTTCAACCCAAAATCCCGGACACTACCCAGAACTCCCTGTAACTTCCAAGAATCATTAAATACACAATGAAAACACTATTAAACCAAAACTTAACTCCAGGACTAAGCCTGACCATCCCCAACCGGGATTGACATACTGTCAAACACTAGACATGAATGTAATCTATAGGTATAGGATACAAGACAAAGAATAAATGACTGAAAGAACTTATGAAACATTACAATAAGGATCACCACCCTCTTCCTTAACTAGATATAACATCAATTAGGTCTTGCATCCATCATTTTAAAAATTACAAGTGAATACATGAATTAACCATGACATGAACCAGTCATTTAAACATGCTTATAACCATCATAAAACCATGGAAATAACAATGAGAATAAAACCATTAAATCCATATAATGATCGTTACAAAATCAAGAGAACTTAGATTTCATTAAACATATGCAAATACTAACTAGGTTCGGGACTTCTACATTCCACCCAACCATAGACATGGTTGAGCCAAAACTCTCTTCAACCAGTCACCCCCATGCCATATTACAAGCATGAATGTGGGATCTCATGGATAAACTCATCAAAAAACACAACCAAGGGAATCCAAAGGTTAAACCACCTCCACCCTAAACATACTGTGATCACATCCAACCAGTGCTCTGATCACAAAACCGAGCAAAACATGGAAATTCCATCCAAAATCCATCACTATCCTTGAGGAATTTTCCATCTCCCTTTCTTTCAAGATTTACGGCAATCCAATCCCAAATCACTAGGCCCTAAATTGAGACACCTCCCTTAGGCTTTACCGTGTATCTCGCAAAAAATAATCAAGGCATTCCTAGGTATTTGGGAATGAACCTTGAGACCACCTCCTCCCCATATTCCAAATCCATCTGACAAATACATAGCTCAAAACCAAGATAAAAATCCCAACACACCATGGCATCTAGAAAAGGCAAGGAAAGGCTAAAAATGGTTGTCATAACCTGACAAAATCATGTCGTCGACAACAAAATAACCAAATACCAACATGCATAACCCATGCATGTCCAAACCAACTAGGAAATGACACATGCAATATGTTACCTGCAAATATTCTTGATGAAGCTGCTAGATCCTGCTTTTCCTTTCTTGATATTTGCTTTCCTTTCCTTTCTTGTCTTTCCTTTTCTCACTTCCTCCTCCTTGGAACAATGTTGAATTTCTCCAAGAAAACTCTAAGTATCCAAAAGTGAGAGAGAGAGAGAGAATAATGAGAGAGCTCCAAAAACTGAGTTGAAAAAAGTTTGAACCAACAAAATATTTCCAACTAATCCTCAGAAGCCTTTTTATTAATGATGCCTCTATTTTCTTCATTTTCCATGATTTTCCTTCATTTTCCTCCTCACATGAAACATGTGACCTTTTACCTTTCTTTTCTCCTATTTTCCTTTATTTTCACAAATAAATGTACCAAAAATAATTTTTTCCTCTTTAATTCCTTTTCATTTTCCTTTTCCATTTTCCTTAGCCATAGCCACATATCCAGTGGTGCCCACTGGGATATTTTTCCCAACATTCGTCTTGGAATAAGTGTCCCTTGAACCGTGGTCTTATTATTTTTTCCTTTATTAACTTTTATTACATGAACTTTTAGCTCGGGATTGTTACAAAAATCTCCTTAGGAGCGTCCATGACTCACTTGTTAAACATTATTGACATTTTCCTATCCTCATATAGTTCTTGCACCTATTCTTGTTCCTTCAAAATGTTCAGGGCAATGGAAATGACCTTTATTCCCAACCCAAGTTAATTAAAATTTGAGAGCACTATATTTACAGATATCTCCACCATTTTTGAATTGATCAAAACACTTGTTGCTTTCAACATGTGGTAAATGTTTTAGACTCTACTACTACACCACAACCCAAAATTAATATTGTGTAGATAAAAATTCTTTATATAGCCACAAAATTTAAATTTAAAAATCACTATGATTTGTAATTGTGTTGGTGGCTCATAAATGTTGATCCGTAAATTGTTGTATATATTCCACTGGAAAGTTCGTCACAACAAATCTGATAATATTATATTAAAATTTTGAAATTCTACACTATCACAGTTTTATTAAACTTCAATATTTGTAGATTTAATTGTAATTAGTGCATGCATGTGAATGAAAATTATGTAGAAAAAGAGAGAATTATAGTATAAGCTCACACACACATAAGACATAAAATATGCTCTAGGAAACCCTTTCGGGAGAAAACCCATATGGAAGGTGAGGTTGCTTCGCTTTCTTTCTCTGTGTGGAAATACGGTTGCATGTACAAAGAAGTAAGGCATATGGCCCGTGTGTTGCTACAATGAAAAAATACTCCTCGTGTGCTATACCTCCTATCTCTTGGCTTTCTTTGTTCATTTATGGAACAAAATGCTCTCGATTAATGGAAAAGCATCTTCCTCCTAGTGTCTTGGTTATAACATAGCCCGATAGCCTACTAGTGGTTAAGTTTGACTACATCAGCTCTTAACTAGAGTTACAATATACTCTTCTAGTGAATTTTACATCACAATCACGTGGCTAGCCCCTTTTCCATGAATAATGGGGGCTGACGTGACATCCTCCAGAATTATATGTGTGAAAACAAGAAGGTCAACTTCTGAGTGGCATAAATTTTGCATACGGACTCTGGTTGACGTGCTTCTTGCATCGTTGGAAATATATTTGTGTGTATAATAGCATGAAAAGTTCTTACATTAAAGAGACACATTTTTACCCCCAAAAAACTTCGTTTGATTCCTCAAAACTCTCTCGTAAGTTTTCAAACCCCGTTTTCTAAACTGGGTCCCACTGGTAAATATGGTCCTGTGAGATGATTCCTCCACTTTTCCACTCTAAATGAATCGATATGGATGATAAAAAAATATAATGATCCTCTGCAAAAAATGTAGAGAACTATTTCCATCTTACGATATAGGTTGTTTTTGTTGGTTAAAAGTAGGTGTTTTTTCTAGATCTATCGTTAGATATAAATCTTTGAGATCTTATACCCCCCCTTGTCCCTCTCATTCCCTAGAATTTATGCTTTCAACACTCTTATATCAGTGAGGTCCAAAATCCCAAGGTTGTGACCTACCAAATTCATGTTGAAGACTAAACAAATTCCAAAAATCATGTTGAACACTTCAAAATCGTGCACTATGGTGCTTTGGTTGGTAAATCAAGGTCTGGTGGGCTAGTTCATAGGGATTTGGCCCTCTTAAAAATACCTTAATATTTTCTTTGATAAGAAATAGAGGCCTTTGGGGGAGTCAGGAGCGGGAGGATCATTATTCAGCGTCGATGAAAAAAATGTGTCGCAATATGCTTGGGGACTTGGGCTTGCGACCAAAACTCAAGTTGAGTACCTTTCTGTTTGTAAAGGTTTGGAAATAGCTCTTGCAAAGAAAATTTCTAAACTAATGGTTCTCAGTGATTCAATGCTTTTTATTCAACAAATGATCAAGGACAAGAAGGCGGTATGCTTAGATTATTCTCCCTTTCTCCAAAGGATTATCTTAATCAACTCTCAGTTCAAGAAGTTGGAACTCATCCACGTGTACAGGCATTTGAATTCGGTGGTATACAACCTGGCCCAAAAAGGATCTACAATGCATTAAGGAAGAATGTAAATGGATCATTTTTTTATAAATATCCCCATCCCTTAGCTATGATTGCAATACCAAGGCGCATTTATCTCCTTATTAATCATGTCATCATGGGAAAATTTATTCAAATTGATTTGAGGCCTTTTGCATCCTGCTCAGCTTGACCTTTGTTAAGATTCCATAAAATGAAAGGCCTTAGGATCCGACGACCTTTCCTTTTCTAGCCATGGATCCTTAGGGCTCCTTCCTGGTGTCTTGTGTTCTTTTACAAGTGGCATGTTATCTTATCTCACTCCAGTACAAGGCATTTGGTGTATTTAATTCAATTTGTTGGAAATATGATGCAGAGTGTTGTCCTTGATGGCAACCCACTGAATGAAGATGAAGACATGCGACTGTTGACATGTGTTGTCCTTGATGGCAATCCACTTGATGAAGTTATTCTTGATGTAATGGACTTGGTAAATGATGTTTGTTGTTGTCCTTGAAAGGAAACCCTTTTGATGAAGATAATGGCAACTTACTGGATAAATTTGTGCTTGACAGAATATGTCTTGATGAACTAAAACTGATGTATGTACAGTGAGTACAGAAGGCAATGAAGAAAGGAATTCAGCATGTGCTAAATATATGATGAAAAGAGTATGTTTCAAGGAATACGCAGATCTGTCTAAGGGAAGTCGCGTATGCACGCGGAAAAGAACGTTCCAAGTTGCGTATGGGTAAAAGCGCTCAAAAAGTGCAAAACCAGCGGTAACCACCATGGTATTGACCCATTGTATTGGGTAATGATTCGCCTAAATGACCCCGTCCAGGAATACCATCAGAAATAATGTGGTTTTGGCTCATGGTATTGAAAAAGCATAAACCTATATAAAGAGATGAAATTCATTGTGCAAATTATGAACGTGGGTGCAAGATGTCTGAGCTTGAATGAATACTTCTCTCTGGAGTATATCTGAATGGAAAGGGTTACAATTGAATGAAAGATCTGAATGTATGATGCACCGATGATGAAGAAGGGATCTAGATCTGAATTGCTCTTGTATTTGCTAGATCTGATTATGGAAGGCTTAGATCTGTGATGAGGCGAGCATCTAGGCGAACATCTGTCTGAAGCAAAAGGGTAGATCTGAACTGAATATCTGATCTGATGAAGTATGTTGCTCTGTAATGATTAAAGATCTATACGCTACTTCGCCGCGGAGGAAGCGCGTATATACGCGGCTTCAGCGAAGAGAAAGCGCGTATGCGCAATAAAATATACACTGAGGTATACGCTGGTTTGTGTGGACGGAAGCGCGTATATACGCGATATCAGTGAAGGGAAAGAGCGTATGCAAACTAGGGTTTGCTGAAGCAAGGGGTATGAAACATCTGATCTATTCTGCTGTGTTTCTGATATCTGATCTGTGTTGATATGTATCTGTTGGTGATGTATGGTTGAACTTAAAAGTATGAAAGGGTCCAGTATGAAAATATGATGAAATGTGGCCTGCAAGTGTTGTTCTATTGAAGTTGTTGGATCCAGTGTGAAAATTGATGAAACGTGGTCCAAGGTGGTGTTGAAGGTTGTAGCCTTCAGTCAGGGGGTTGTAGCTCCCTTCCAGGTGAGGCTGGTAAACGAGATCGGGGGGTCGTAGCTCCCTTCCAGGAGAGGCTGGTAAACGAGTCAGGGGGTCGTAGCTCCCTTCCGGGAGAGGCTGGTAAACGAGCGCAGGTGGGTGCCTGCGTGCTGGTCAAGTCTGCGCCAGCACATATGTTGTAAGATGTTTTCTCTATAATAAAATATTGAAGGCTGAGCAACTGCAGCGGTGGTTTTCTCCCGATTTGGGTTTCCACCTAAAAATCCTGGTGTTCATGTGTGATGTGATGGTTTATTCTGTTCTTTCTACACCTGTTTACTGTTTATTGAGCACCCACTGAATGAATGATGGAATAATATAAGTAAAGGTTTAATGACTGATCTAGATCTCTGTGTATACGCTAGTTTCATAAAGGGGATCCGCGTATATACGCTAGTTTACTGAAGGAAAGTAGCGTATGGGTTTTAAGGAATGAAAAAGTAAAAAGATTTGATTTTGTAGTAAATACTGATTCACCCCCCCTCTCAGTATTTTTCTCAACAATTGGTATCAGAGCGGGTCCTTGTGCAGAAGCTTGATCGCTTAAAGGAGATCCGTCGCAATGGGAAGTCAAGAAGGAGTAATGTCTATAAAGCCACCTCTATTCAATGGAAGCAATCTGATATTCTGGAAGGTACGTACAAAAGCATATCTGCAAAGTCTTGGCGCAGATGTATGGGCAATTGTGGAAGAAGGTTATCAATATCCAGCAAGTATTCCTACTGATGCAGCAGAAAGGAAGAAGTATGAAATCAATGCCAAAGCAGTGAATGTCTTGTTAGGAAGCATGTCTGAATCAGAATTTGCTAAAGTGATGCAGCTACATTCAGAAAAAGAAATATGGGACAAAATCATTCTAAGCTATGAAGGAGACACAAAGGTAAAAAGTGAAAAACTCCAAACTCTTAGAATTGAATATGAAAATTTGAAGATGCATAGTGATGAGAGTGTTGCCAGTTTCTTTCTTCGTCTGGATGATATTGTAAATCGAATGAGAAATTTGGGTGAAACCATAATTGATACTACTCTGGTGGAAAAGGTCTTAATATCCTTGACTTCAAAATTTGACTCTAAAGTTTCAGCTATTGAAGAAAGGCAAGATCTGCAATCACTTACTATTGTTCAATTACATGGTACTCTGACTGCTTTTGAAATGAGACAAGGAGGTCCTTCTCAAATAAGAGAAGCTGCTTTTAAGGCATCTACAAAAGGAAAGGAAAAGGAGGTTGTCAAAGAATCCAGCTATGTATCCGATGAAGAAAAAGCAAATTTCGTAAGAAAGCTCCAACTAGGTACTGGAAGATTCAAAGGTAAGCTTCCCTTCAAATGTTTTGAGTGTGGTAAAGTTGGTCATTATGCTGCAAAATGTCCCTATAAAAGAAAAGAAGTAGTAAGAAGGAATAAGAACCGATCTAGCTCTAAGAAAAGTTACTATGCTAATGAAGATAGTGATGAGTCATCTAATAGTGAGGAAGAATGTGAAGAAGATCTTAGACTTCTCATGGCTTTTGAACAAAAAGAAGAAGAGGATACTTTTATGGATGCTCTAGAGGAAAACGATTTTCTTGAAGAAAATAATCAACTCAAACTACGCTTAGAAGATTACAAAATTCTCTTAGAAGAACAAAAGATAATCAGAGAGACCATTGAAAAGCAGCTTGAAGAAGCAAAGAAACATATTGAAAAACTAGAATGTGAAGTGGTAAGTCAAAGAAAAGAAGTTGAGAAAGCAAAAACCTTGTATCTTAGATTTGCTAAAGGATTTGAAACCTTAGATGAGATCATCAAGGTACAATGTTCTCCCCTTATAAAGACAGGTCTTGGATATACCGGAGAATCTTCTCAAACTTCAGCACCAAACTATCTAAAAGCAGTTACAGGTGGTTTACATCATTCAACCACTCAGCAAGGGAATAAAGGATCTCTACAGGGAAAGCAGGACCATCTCAATTCAAGGAACACTAACAGGGATAGCTTTCAAAGACACTACAACCAACAGGTAAATTCAAATAGAAGATCCCATGATCGCAGAAATTTCTACTTCAATGGGCAATGTTTCACTTGTCACAATTTTGGTCATAAAGCTATTCAATGTGTTGCATATAAAACCATCATGACAAGAGAAGAAAGAAAGAAAAGGTTGGATGCTGAACCAAAGAAGAATACCTATAACAATTTTTCTCCTCTTCAAAGTGAAGTTGAATGCACTTATTGTAATAACTTTGGCCATGAAGAATCTGAATGCAGGAACAAGATCCAACCAAAAGAACATGTTCCCTCAAGCTCTAAAATATGGAAAAAGAAAGAACCACCAGTTGAAAATTGTGGGATAGCATTATTTGCGGAAGGTGAAGAAAATCAATGGTACATTGATAGTGGGTGCTCAAGACACATGACAGGTGACAAAAGCAAACTTCATACTTATAATGCTCTAGAAAAGGAAAAGAAAGTTACATTTGGAAATGATACTCCTGCTGTAATTAAAGGAAAAGGGTCAGTATTTCTAAAAGAAAAGGTGAAGGCTAAAGATGTCATCTATGTGGATGGATTAAGGCATAACCTGTTAAGTGTTAGTCAAATGTGTGATCAAGGAGCAGAAGTGGTCTTCAGTTCCAAAGAATGTGTGGTTCGTGATCTTGATACAGGTAAAATCATTATAAAAGGAAAAAGAAATCCAAGCAACCTGTATGTACTAAACGGCATAGATCAATGTTACTTAAGCAAGTCTTCAGAAAATTGGCTATGGCATAGAAGGTTGGGGCATCTGATTTTCTCTCAAATCAACAAAGCAAGCAGACTTCAAGCTGTTCGTGATCTTCCCAAGGTCAATCTTCCGG
The DNA here is from genome assembly GCA_034641835.2 of Pinus albicaulis. Classification (NCBI taxonomy): domain Eukaryota; kingdom Viridiplantae; phylum Streptophyta; class Pinopsida; order Pinales; family Pinaceae; genus Pinus; species Pinus albicaulis. Next base: position 860,265,185 of record CM076582.1, read on the forward strand.
AAAGTACCATATGCAAATCTTGTCAATTTGGTAAGCAGACCAGAGTACGATTTAATGCCAAAGAAGGATCATCAAGTAAGCCTCTTGAACTCATTCATACTGATATCTGTGGACCTATGAGGAAAAAGTCATTACGTGGGGAAGAATACTATATCTTATTTATTTATGACTACTCTAGAATGTGTTGGATCGGGTTCACTAAACACAAAGATGAAGCACTTGAAAAATTTCAGAGCTTCAAAGCATTGGCAGAAAATGAATTAGATCTAAAAATCAAGTGTCTTAGATCTGATCGAGGAGGAGAATATTCATCAAATGAATTCTTTGACTTTTGTGAACAACATGGCATTAAAAGACAGTTCTCTGTAGCAGGCACTCCACAACAAAATGGTGTAGCAGAAAGAATGAATAGAACAATTGCTCAAATGGCTAGAGCTATGCTTGCTGATTCTGATGTTCCTGACATGTTCTGGAGTGAAGCAGCACATACAGCAGTTAACATTCTCAATAAGGCTCATGTTCGGGTAAATAGTGACAAAACTCCATATGAACTCTGGTATGGCAATTCTCCTACTGTGAGGCATTTTAAGGTTTTTGGAAGTAAATGCTTTATCAAAAATAATGATGAAAAGCTTGGCAAATTTGAACCTAGATCAGATGAAGGGATATTTCTTGGTTACTCATCGTCAAGCAAAGCATTCACATGTTACAATAAAAGGCTTCGACAGGTTGTTGAATGTATTGATGTTGTTATTGATGAGTCTCCTGCAGCTCCTAAAGAAGAAAAACAAACAACAAAAGAAGATGATAGCGACATATGGCCTTCTACATCAGATAGCAATGATATAGACAGTGGATCCAATGAAGAACCCGAAGATGATCTATCTGAAAAATCTCCATCCAGATATGTTCAAAAGAATCATCCTGAATCTCAAATTTTGGGTGACAAGGAATCTGGTGTACGAACAAGGAGAACTCTTGTAGGATCTTCTAATCATTTGGCACTCATATCCAAAATTGAACCACACAATGTCAATGAAGCTAGAAAATATGAATGTTGGAGGCAAGCCATGGATGAAGAACTTGTTCAAATTGAAAAGAATGACACTTGGGATTTGGTTCCAAGACCTCATGATAAAAATGTCATTGGAACTAAATGGATTTTCAAGAACAAGTTAAATGAGAATGGCGATGTTGTAAGAAACAAAGCTAGACTGGTTTGCAAAGGGTATACTCAACAAGAAGGTATAGACTTTGAAGAAACTTTTGCTCCTGTAGCTAGACTTGAAGCCATCAAAATGTTTCTTGCTTTTTCAAGTTATCAACAAATCAAAGTTTATCAAATGGATGTTAAATCTGCTTTTCTTAATGGTGATCTAGAAGAAGAAGTATATATAGAACAACCTGAAGGATTCATTTTGGGAAATGATGAAAATCTTGTTTGTAGACTTAAAAAGGCTCTATATGGTCTCAAACAAGCTCCAAGGGCATGGTATTATCGTCTTGACAAATATCTTCATCAACAAGGTTTTTCAAAAGGGTCTGCTGATAGCAACTTATACACAAAAATTGAAAATGATAAACTATTGATTATGGTTGTATATGTTGATGATATCATTTTTGGGAGCAACGAAGAATCTTTGAGTCAAAAATTTGCTTTTGTCATGCAGCAAGAATTTGAAATGTCTTTACTTGGGGAACTAACATTCTTTCTTGGCTTGCAAGTGCATCAAAAGGCGAATGGTATTTTCCTATCTCAAGAAAAATATCTTAAGCAAATTCTGAAGAAGTATGGCATGGAAGAATGCAAACCTGTAAGTACACCAATGATAACCGGATGCAGTCTCAGTTCTAATGATGATTCTCCCACAGTGAATCAACCAGAGTATAGATCGATGATAGGAAGTTTACTTTATCTCACTGGGACTAGACCAGACATTATGCATGCTGTTGGGATTGTTGGACGATTCCAAGCTAATCCAAAAGAGACTCACCTTCAGGTTGTGAAAAGAATTTTTAAATATCTACAAGGAACTCAAGACTTTGGTCTATGGTATCCAAAGAATGTTGATCTTACTCTTCATGCTTACACTGATGCAGATTGGGCTGGAAGTGTTGATGATCGGAAAAGCACTAGTGGTGGTGCATTCTATATGGGACCCTGGTTAGTATCTTGGTTCAACAAGAAGCAAAATTCTATTGCCTTATCTAAAGCAGAAGCAGAATATGTGGCTGCCGCATCTTGTTGCACTCAACTCCTTTGGATGATGCAAACCTTACAAGATTTTCAAATCAAGTGTACACCACCTGTCCCCATTATGTGCGACAATACAAGTGCCATCAGTATTTCAAAGAATCCTGTTATGCATTCGAAGACCAAGCACATTACCATCAAGTATCACTTCTTACATGAACAAGTGCTTGAACAAAAGGTGAAGTTGGAGTATGTTCCCTCCAAAGAACAAGTTGCTGATATTTTTACCAAACCTCTGCCCAGGGAAGCGTTCGAGTATCTAAGACAGAAGCTGGGAGTATTCTCTGCCAGTCAAAAGAACAAATCTGCATAAATTTAGAAGATGGCTTGGGATACGCGGGTTTCCTGAAACACAGTCGCGTATATACGCGATTTCCTGCACAGAAAACCACGTATGTCTGATTACAGACAATTTTCTGCTTGGAGTCAGCTCTCTTCAGCACAACTGCAGTACTGTTTGGTATCTCTGATACTGTTTGGTATCTCTGGTGGTGTTCCAGTTCTCATAATTCTTTTTCTAATGATTTAATGAAGATGCCTTGATGATTTGTTGATGAAAGTGTTCAGGATGCACAAACTAAGGGGGAGCCTTAGACTTACAAAAAGAATGCTTGGATGCACAGATTCAGGGGGAGCATTAGCGTTGTCGAGTATAATGCATTGTTGGCATTATGATTGTTCTGAAATATGTTCTCATTCTTAAGGACTTTTTTTTGTTGGTCTTAATGTCATATATGTAATTTGTTGAAAAGGTCATGTTGAGACCCATGATATAAATCTTGTAATATTCAGTCATGTAAGGACTTGTCAAATGTTGTAAACCCACTTGGTTGGGTAGCTGAGTCAAATGTTGTAAACTCACTTGGTTGAGTAGCTGAGTCACATGTGTAAACCCACTTGGTTGGGTATTTGAGTCTCATATGTAAATCCACTTGGTTGGATATGTGATGTAAATGTGAGTCATTGATGATAGGAACTTCATAGAGTCATGTACTTCATTGGAAAATATGTTTGAAAATTCAGTATCAACTCAGGGGGAGTTTGGTGACTTCAGTACATATCAGATCTGCAGAACGCTTCTTCCACATGAGGAGAAAAGGGGGAGAGTATGTTGGTTTTTGATCTGCCCTTTGCCCTTGATGTCAAAGGGGGAGAGTGACATGGTGTTTGAATAAAGAGAAAGAATGGTGTCATGGTGTCATTGTATTCTTAATGTACCTATCTGTTGTGGTAACCAAACACCATCGTGGTTGCCATCAAGTCCAAAGGGGGAGATTGTTGGCAATATGATGCAGAGTGTTGTCCTTGATGGCAACCCACTGAATGAAGATGAAGACATGCAACTGTTGACATATGTTGTCCTTGATGGCAATCCACCTGATGAAGTTATTCTTGACCTGATGGACTTGGTAAATGATGTAAAATGATGTTTGTTAGCAATATGATGATGAGTGTTGTCCATGAATGGCAACCCACTTGATGAAGATGATGGCAACTTACTTGATGAAGTTGTGCTTGATAGAATATGGTTTGATGAACCAAATCTGATGTATCTACAGTATGTACAGAAGGCAATGAAGAAAGGAATTCAGCATGTGCTAATTCTATGATGAAAAAGAGTATGTTTCTTGGTATACGCGGATTGGCCTAGGGAAAGTCGCGTATGCACGCGGAAAAGAACGTTCCAAGTCGCGTATGGGCAAAAGCGCTCAAAAAGTGCAAAACCAAGGGTAACCACCATGGTATTGACCCATTGTATTGGGTAATGATCCGCCTATTTGACCCCGTCCAGGTAGTTTTGGGCTTATGGTATTGTTTTGGTCCATGGTATTGAAAAAGGGGGCTCATGGTATTGAAAAGGGTAAACCTATATAAGGAGAAGAAATTCATTGTGCAAATCATATGTGTGGGTGCAAGATGTCTGAGCTTGAATGAATACTTCTCTCTGAAGTATATCTGAATGGAAAGGGTTACACTCGAATGATAAATCTGAATGTATGATGCACCAATGATGAAGAAGGGGATCTAGATCTGAATTGCTCTTGTATTTGCTAGATCTGATTATGGAAGGCTTAGATCCGTGATGAGGCGAGCATCTAGGCGAACATCTGTCTGAAGCAAAAGGGTAGATCTGAACTGAATATCTGATCTGATGAAGTATGCTGCTCTGTAATGATTGAAGATCTATACGCTACTTCGCCGCGGAGGAAGCGCGTATATACGCGGCTTCAGCGAAGAGAAAGCGTGTATGCGCAATGAAATATGTACTGAGATATACGCTGGTTTGTGTGGACGGAAGCGCGTATATACGCGACATCAGTGAAGTGAAAGCGCGTATGCAAACTAGGGTTTGCTGAAGCAAAGGGTATGAAATATCTGATCTGTTCTGCTGTGTTTCTGCTATCTGATCTGTGTTGTTAAATATCTGTTGGTGATGTATGTTTGTGCTTAAAAGTTTGGAAAGGGTCCAGTCTGGAAATATGATGAAATGTGGCCACAACGAGTGGTGTTCTATTGAATTTGTTGGATCCGGTGTGAAAATTGATGAGAAACGTGGTCCAAGGTGTGGTGCGCGAAGGTTGTAGCCTTCGATCGGGGGTCGTAGCTCCTTCAGGTGAGGGCAGTAAACGAGATCGGGGGTCGTATCTCCCTTCCCGGGAAAGTGAGTAAGCAGTCGAGGTGTGGCTGTTCAGAAGAGGCTGAGAAATCATGGCGGGTGGGTGCCTGCGTCTTTGAAGTCAAGTATACGCCCGGCCACATATGTTGTAGATAGCTCTCATAATAAAATATTGAAGTTTGAGCTCACTTACGGTGGTTTTCTCCGGTTGGGTTTCCACCTAAAAATCCTGGTGTTCATGTGTGATGCTTTGTGTAATGATTTATTAATTTCTTCTTACTTTTGTTTACTATTTATTGAGCACGATGAATGAATGACAGAATAATATCGATCAAGGTTTATGTGGAATCTAGATGTCATGTATTTGATTTCATAAGGGGTCGCGTATATCTGTGAGTTTAGCTAAAAGAAAATGGCATTATGGGTTTTTAAGGAATGAAAAAGTAAAAGGTTGATTATCACAGTGAAATACAGATTCACCCCCCTCTCGGTATTTTCCCATCACCCTCCAAAAGATTGAAAACCATGCAAAAATTCACCATTTTGCCTAATTTTTAGGGCTGGCGTTGTGCCCTAAGCAGCCTTGGGAGATTTGGTTTTTGGATAGTAAAATAGACACCAAATTTAAAACTGAAGGAATTTTTGGAAATTAGGCTTGACAAGCTTTCCAACGAGCTATCATGTAGCTCATTCCGACATTGGGAAGGCCTTCAAAATTCAGCTGCGAGGTGACCTATTTTTCTGGTGCAGGCATTCCGCCCTTGGACCTCACTACCCTTGCCCACAAAGTCAACAAAAGAAACAAATTTATTGAAAATAGATATTTTGTGGGTTTTTGGGCAATCACTCCAAATTTAGGTTTTAGAAGTTATTTTTCATTTATTGCATTAGATATTTTGTGCCTTGGGCCTTGCATGGTATTAATGGATAAATTTTTAATTTATGATGTATTTATGACATTTTGGGAACCCTAGTTAGGGTTTTGGTCCTCCTTTCTTGTTAAATACAGCATTGAGGCCTCATTGTACATGTTGGATGATTATTAAGAGTAATACATAGACTTTGAGATTGAAGAGAAATTGGCTTTGGTGTCTTGTGATGGCTTTGGACTAAGCACATTCTTAGGATTCATAAGATCTGTTGAATGGTGATGTATTCCACCTTTGTATTTGTTTTCTTCAGTTCTCATTATGTTTCATGATCATAGTACATAAATTAGAGAATAGGATATGCTTTCTTTGCACCCTACTTCTGCTTGCCTCCTTTGATTTCTATGTTTTCTTCCTTGAAGTTTTGCTAAAGAATTCTTAGATGCTCTTTAGTGTTCCTAAATTTTTATGTTAAAAGTTATATTTGTTTGAAAGTAAGTTTCAAAGAATCCTTAACTGCTCTCTAAAGTTTACTTATCTGTTGTTTTTAAGGTCTGCTTAGTACAATTTTGTTGAAGAATCCTTCATTGCTCTTTAATTTTTTACTATGCTATCCTCCTGAAAGTTTTTTCTTGTTCTTAATATGTTAAAGGATCCTTGATTTCCCATTAACCTACTGTATTCACAACTCCATGTTCATTTCACGCACACCAAACCTATTTAGACCCATTTGGCCTTGTTAACTTGCCCTATGGAACACCCTTGACCTATCTTTACACTTTTCAAAACCTTTGCAGACTCCATAACCAAATGGATTGATTCTCTCTTACTCTACCTATTTTTCTTGACAATCGATCCAACCAACCAAACAAACAAGAAAACCCTAATCCCTATAACCAGCCTAAAATCAAAACCCTAAACTTAACAAGTTAAATCCTTTCACACAAGCATAGAGAGAGCCCTCTCTATGTCCAGGAAGGCTAGGTCCTAGGACTCTAAAGACTGGTTTGATGTTACCCCTATGCATTTGGTATTTCCAATCTAACAAATTATGGGGACCTAACACCCTTCTTGATTAACCCGGTAGTATTTACCGCTTCGTGTCGTGCCGCCACTCTGGTCGGAGGTCATTCACTCGATGTGACTGCATAGGACACCCTTTTCACACAATACCATCTTAATCAGCAGTGGAAATGTTTGCAATTACCTCTAAATCCTTTGAAAAACCTTCGCCTAGCTTTCGAATAGGACACATACTAATCGAGTGAAAACTCAGTTACAAATCCTCCCAAAACACTATCCACCGAGTGATTTATAGCCTAGGTGATCTTGTTATCAACCTTCTCCAATCGTTGAATCAATTCAGGTGTCCACTAGGTGACTTGGTCTTCTTTCCAATAGGTTTGGAATTCTGCCAACCTTGCCAACCACTCCTATAGTTCGTGTGCGAAGGTTACGAAGAAAATTTCGTGCACTTCTGTAAAAATGTACTTGTTCTTCCATTCTTCGGTAGTCAGCTTCTTACTTCTATTCTCTTTTATGGAAAACTAATGAATCTGATTTTCAAACCAATCCTCAAGTTCAGGCTTCAATGGCTCCCAATGACCTCGTGGCATTACCCAATCTCTCTCTCAAAATGCTCCCGGTCCCAACAACGAAACAATTTGATATGACTGATTTAGGCCTAATGAAATATTTTCTTAGTATTAAAGCAAATCAATATAAAGATGATATTTTCATTTTTCAATCTAAGTATGCAAAGGATATATTAAAAAGGTTGAGGATGGGAAATTGTAGGCCAGTTGTAACCCCAATTGCAATTGGTATAAAACTCAGTAAAGATGATCAAGGCTCAAATATTGATCCAACCTTGTATAAGAAATTGGTTGGAAGTGTTATGTATTTGACTACAACAAGGACTGATATAATGTTTGTTGTAAGTTTCATTTCTAAATTCATGGAGTCTCCAAAGAGTACCCACTGGCTAGTTGGAAAAAGGATTTTAAGATACGTTGTTGGAACATGAAACTATGGTATCTTGTATACATATGATTTAGATTTTAAACTAACTAGATACACAAATAGTGACTTTGCAAGTAATATTGATGACAGGAAGAGCACATCTGGATATGTGTTCAATTTTTGTTCAGGTGTAGTTTCATGGGCATTAGTGAAGCAACCCATTGTGACTCTATCATTAGCTGAAGCTGAGTATGTTGCAGCGATGACAATAGCATGTCAAAATGTGTGGATGGGAACAATTTTGACTGAGTTGTTGCATGAACAGAAAGAACCAACTCATATTCTCTGTGATAACAAATTTGCTATTGCATTATCAAGAAATCATGCTTTCCATAAGAAGAGTAAACATATTGATACGAGGTATCATTTCATTCGAGAATTAGTAAGAAATAATGAAATATGTATGGATTTTTTTAGATTAGAAATCTAATTTGCAGACATATTTACAAAAACCTTGGGAAAATATTTGTTTGAAACTCACAGGGAAAACATAGGAGTATGTATGATGTAACGAAATTTTGATGTAATAGCAAAGTTTTTCTCTTTTGATTTTTTTGAAATAATTAAGGGGGAGAATGTCATCATAATTATTTCACTGCTAGCGTCGCCTGCACAACCTCACCACCATGACTTTTTGAAACGTCGAAGAGTCACCACCGTCTGTAGAAGTGAGAGGAAAAACATGGCCTCAGAAAAATAATATTTTAATTATTGTAACCGACACAGATTTTTGTATAAATATCGATGCTCAACAAGAGACTGGCATTGCCATTTTCTGTTTGAAATTTCTGTATGTAAATAAGCAACTGTAGCTGCGTTCTGGTGTTGTTTGTCGATTTGTTTTTTTACTTTCATATTTGCTCTGTTTCTTTCACAAAGAAACAAATCATGGCATTGAGGACCAATATATTACAATCATTTTTAGGTTTATAAGTGTGAATAAACCAATTATGGTTCATAATAAGAGCACATGATATGTCATATTTTTTGTGTGAATAAATAAGTCACATTTCAAATATATTAATTATTTTATTTATTTAAATTTAATTTAATATTAATATCTGGTTTACCATATATAAGTTTCAATATGTTAATAGGATGAGTGTAAAACATGTATTTTGAAATTAGAAGGAACGAGAGTAGTATTTGTCCCTTGGAATGTTGGCCCAGATATGTCAACTATTTTGGGTTTTTTTTCAGACTTATATGTGCTTCAACTAGGAAGTTCATTGTGCAGAAGACAAATGGAACTTCCGCACAAGCTTTGTTTAGTAGGAGACAATTGGATCACATTCTTTTGTTAATAAAATAGAGTTAAATAATTTGAATTCCATGTATCATTAAACGTAACTAATATTTCTAAATGGAAATATGGCTAAATGGTTATTTCATGACATTGGGAAGTGTAGGCCTACCATGGTTTAGCTAGAGTTGAACTCCTTTGTGCTGAGCTTTTTTTTGGTTTGCTTTCACTATGCAGAAGCTCCACACAAAGCTACACACAAAGAAAGTTTCGCACAAATGATTATTCGTAATTTCCATAGTAATTGTTTGATATCATAAATTTAATGTTTTGTATTATTTGTTGCTTTTTTCTAATTATATTTGTGAAACTTTACTTTTAATTTGAAACAAAATGTAAATATTTGTGTAAAATTACTTATAAGTTGAAATTTTTTTACCAAAATTAAACTAGATTTTAATGCACAAATATATATATATATATATATATATATATATATATAATTAACAACATAAATAATTAGTTTGTATTTTGTTTTGCTAAAGTTACCAAAATTGGCCTCCTCCATATTCTTTCATATAAATAAATTGAATAATGGATCAATTTCCATAGAGAAAGAAGAACAACGTCACATTTCTTCCAGGACGATAGCTCAACTACAAACGGTCTTATGTATTCATCCCTGGAAAACCTAGGTGGAGGATAAAGTACATAGTAGACACCTCAGTAAAGGGTAATGAATTATTTTATCTACTACAAATGATCTTATGTATTCATCCTTGGAAAACCTAGGTGGAGGATAAAGTACGTAGTAGACACATTATTAACGATAGTGGTTTATTTCATAGATAAGATAATTGGTTATCACTGTTGAAGGTGTCTTAGGTGGCCTGCTTGAGGTCTAAGTAAAGGAGTATGTCTTCTCTCATATTATTTTTGAGAGGCTCCAACACCCCTTGCTAGTTACGGTTGGCATGAATGGCTCTCATTTCACAATACAGTTCTCACTCTCACCCATTTGCAACGTTTTCTTCTCAATATTGTTTTCACATGTGTGGTCTCAGTTGATTTATCAACACTATATATAGGCATACATATGCTCAACTGGACTTAATTGCGAGTAGTATATTATTGAATTTTGGTTTTTTTCTCCACTAATTTCGTTGGATGCAACACAAAAATACACACAACAATACATGTACAGGATAAGGGAATGCTTGTGCTGGAGGATTTTTTTGCTCCAAACATCTATACGTGAACTCTTCACAATGAAAACATTTTACTTACAATTAAAAAGATTCACAATCTTTCAAACTACAAAAGAAGAGGAGATTAATGGTGAAACACTTAAATTTCAGTTGATGAATACCAAGCTTCCTTTGCACCATTGTTTAATCACCTCCCCGCTCTACCTACATAAAGGAACTCCCTCCTCCTTACCATATATAAGTTTCAATATATTACTATGATGAGTGTAAAATATGTATTTTGAAATTAGAAGGAACGAGAGTAGTATCTGTCCCTTGGAATGTTGGCCTAGATATGTAAACTATTTTGGTCTTTTTTAGGCAGAATTATATGTGTATTAACTTCTGGGTAAGATAAGTTTATTGTGAGGAAGTTCAATGTGTGGAGGTTTTAGGCAGAAAGAACTTCCGAACAAGTTTGGTCTAAGTGTGTAGGAGACAGATGGATCACATTCTTTTTTTAATAAAATAAAGTTGAATAAGTTGAATTCCATGCATCATTAAACGTAACTAATATGGCTAACTGGTACTTTCATGACATTGGGAAGTGTAGGGCTTACAATTTTTTAGCTAGAGCTGAACTGCTTTGTGCGGAGCTCTGGTTTGATTTCACTATGCAAAAGCTCCACACAAATCTCCACATAAGAAAAGTTTCCATAGTAATTGTTTGATATCACGGGTTTAATGTTTCTCATTATTTGTTGCATTTTTCTAATTATATTTGTGAAAATTTACTTTTAATTTTTAAAAAATGTAAATATTTGTGTGAAATTACTTATAAGTTGAAAAAAATATTAAAATTAAATTAGATTTCAATGCACAAACACATACACACACACATATATATATATAATTAATGACATAAATAATTAGTTTGTATTTTGTTTTGTTAAAATTTCCAAAATTAGTCTTGTCCAGGTTCTTTCATATAAATAAAGAGAATAATGGATCACATTTCCATCCCAAGAAAAAAAAGGAAAGAACGATATCATATTTTTATGCGGATGATAGCTCAAGTGAAAACTGCCTTATGTATTCATCCATGGAAAACCTAAGTGGAAGATAAAGTACGTGGCAGACACTTTCCAAAAGGGTAGTGGTTTATTTCATAGATAAAATAATTGGTTATCATAGTTGAAGGTGCAGTAGGTGGCTTGCTTGAGCTCTCAGTAAAGGTGTAAGCCCTACACTTCCCAATGTCATGAAAGTACCAGTTAGCCATATTAGTTACGTTTAATGATGCATGGAATTCAACTTATTCAACTTTATTTTATTAAAAAAAGAATGTGATCCATCTGTCTCCTACACACTTAGACCAAACTTGTTCGGAATTTCTTTCTGCCTAAAACCTCCACACATTGAACTTCCTCACAATAAACTTATCTTACCCAGAAGTTAATACACATATAATTCTGCCTAAGAAAGACCAAAATAGTTTACATATCTAGGCCAACATTCCAAGGGACAGATACTACTCTCGTTCCTTCTAATTTCAAAATACATATTTTACACTCATCATAGTAATATATTGAAACTTATATATCGTAAGGAGGAGGGAGTTCCTTTATGTAGGTAGAGCGGGGATGTGATTGAACAATGGTGCAAAGGAAGCTTGGTATTCATCAACTGAAATTTAAGTGTTTCACCATTAATCTCCTCTTCTTTTGTAGTTTGAAAGATTGTGAATCTTTTTAATTGTAAGTAAAATGTTTTCATTGTGAAGAGTTCACGTATAGATGTTTGGAGCAAAAAAATCCTACACCATCATTATCGAGAGGCTCCAACACCCCTTTCCTGTTATGGCTAGTAGGAATGGATCTCCATTTCACAATATAGTTCTCGCTCTCACCCATTTCCAACATTTTCTTCTCAATCTTGTTTTCACATGTGTGGTTTCGATTGATTTATCAACATTATCTATAGACATACATATTCTCGATTAGACTTAGTTGTGAGTAGCATATTATTGAATTTTGGTTTTTTTCTCCCCCACTTTCAAATGCAACACAACATTAGTCTCTACAACTAGCAGAGTAACAAGGGAATATAACTTCAAGGTACATGCGTGGGAGAAGACAATGTGTGTGTTGGAGGATGTGTTTGCTCCAAACCTCTGTATCAAATGTGAACTCTTCACAACGAAAACATTTTTCCTGTAAATTAAAAGGAATCGAATTATTTCAAACTATAGAAGAAGAGGACGTTAATGGTGAAACACTTAAATTTTAGTAGTGATGAATACTAAGCTTCTTTTGTGTTAGTGTTAGTATTTTCATCCTTCCAATAGTGATCAAATTAACTCTTTCATGTCATGTTAGGGGTCTCATTCTGAAATTTTTTTCATTCCACTAGGTCATGCAAAAATTTGGTCACTTGGTGCAGATTTAAATCAAGTTTCACTTTTTTCAAAAAATTGCATCACTATGCTGAGTGTCCATCATTCATGAGTCTTCATCACCTTTTTAGTCATTTCAACATGAAGTTAATTCAGTTAGGTTTTCCATTAGGTCTGAGGGTTTTCAAGGTCCATCAAACTACCATCTGCATGCATAAAATACCAGCAAGTAAGAGGGTGACAAATAAAATCACTTTACTATATAAAGTTGAGATGTAATTTAATTTTTATTCCATTATGTAATTTTATGTTTTCTCAAACATATAATAATTTCATGGTTCCAAATACCTGCCAACTCAGAGTTCCATATGCCAAGAAGATCAAAATTTCCAAAATCCTAGTGTTTTCAAATCCATCTAATGGTCAAATTCAAAGTGAAAGGTAGAGGTTCAAATGCTTAAAGTGAATGTGAGAAGGAAAGGTGGGTCCCAATACCTAATTCATCCAATCCATCAAGTATAAATCCAATCAAAAGATCAAAGAAGCACTCATTTTCTCTCTAAGCCATTGAATTCTCACTCCCTCAGCTCAAAAATCAAATTTGTAAGGAGAAAAATAGAGTTTTTGGATGATGATGCACCCCTGGAGGCAAGGCGTTGCGCTTCTGGCAAAGGAAATGTGCTCCTGACAAAGGCACCATGCTCTTGGCAGACTGGCGCTGCGCTCCTGGCACTAGCGCCGTGCTCCTACCCAACTTCACTCAAAACGCTAAAAACCTATTGCAAGTCTTTCTAATCATCAATTCGTGGTTTATTCAGTTGTAAAAAAGTAAGGTAACCTCATCAAATCCCTCCATACATTTCATCATTGCAAATTTCATGGTATTCATTCTCCTTGTTTCAAGTTTTGAGTTTTTAAGCCATAATCCCTAGTTTCACTCCCACATCCCAAATTTGTTCCCCTAAACCAAAATTTACCCTTCCCACATCTCAGCGAACCTTATCCCTATCCCTATATCACTAAATCCCCATTCCTAAGACACATTCCGCAAAACCCTAGCTCCTAGGCTACAACTTTCCTAGGTAGCTTCGCTATACCTGTAATAAATTTCTAAATCCCATTTCCCTAAGTATTTTTATCATCTATCACTCCCCTAAGTTCCCTAACCCCCTTCCCTACTTCCCTAAATTTTTATACACCCATCCCCAATCCCTAAACCTATTTCACACTCCCCTTTCCCTTCCCTAGGGTTTTCATAACAAAAAAAAGCATCATGGACGAGGAAGATAGAGATTTCATGGAAAAGGACAGAGAGGAAAGAAGACCTCACAAGGGAGGGAGGATTTTGAGGCTTGAGCCAAATAACACCAGAGAGTTGATGGCCTCCCCTATGATAGTCACTTGCTTCAAAAATGTGGGTTGCTTTGACTTCTCTGAAATAGTCCAAAGAGCTCAACATCACCACGTTTTGACTAGAGTTTTCATCTCAAACCTTCAAGAAAATCAAGTGACCCTTGCAGATGTGACCTTCACCATCTCCACAGCCATCATTACTGCTTCCATATGGAAGCCCAATGTGGGTGAGAAATGGTTCAAGGCCAAAGATATAGATGACCAGCATTATGAACGATTCCTCAAGTCTTGGTACAAAAATGAAAGGAAAAGAGTTTTCCCTTTCAATTACCTTCTCGATAGATATGCTCCCATGTTGAAAATGATCATGAAGTACTTCTCTTGTGAAGGCAGATTCTCTAGACTCTATACATATCATCATATTTCTCATGCACTTCACGAGAGTGAAATTTCTCAACATCCCATACTATTTGTTCAGAAGTATTGAAAAAATGGCCTACATAGTACAGAAGAGAGAATATGATCAAAAAATGAATAGCCTCTTCCACCACTCTCTGATCAAGATACTTGTCCTTCATTATCTAAATCAGTTGAACATTCATGGGACACTTTCATTGACAATGATGTCTTCATTGCTCCACAAGCTCAACATGCTAAAACTATGCCTCCTCCACCTCAACCCACTGAACCTATTCCTCCATCAACTCAACCTACTGGACCCATCTCATCACCATCATTAGTATTTCAGAGCCAAATCGGGTCATCTAGCAGAGTTGTGGTCAATAAGGCTAAAAAGAAGAAACTTCCTGAAAAAGACACATTGGTAAAAACTTATCAGAGAGGGCCTAGGCAGGTGTTTTCTCCATAGATTGTGGAATGGACCTTTCCTTCTTCATCAACAAAGCAGGTACAAAAGGGAAAGCCAAAGCAAGAAGAGGTAGTTGTTCATGAGGAAGTCATGTAAGAGGATGAAGACCGTCATGAGGAGGAAACAGAGTTTGATCTAATTGACTTGGATAAGAAAAATGATCATGAGGCCTCAAGCTTGATCATAAAAGAGAAATAAGCCCAAATCAGAGAGCTACAAACTATATTGAATAGAGCTCAGTATGTCAAGTCATTCCTTGAGCAGCAGAATAAGAAGTTGAAAGATCAACAGGTTCTTATGGAGCTAGAGTTTCTCAAAGAAAAAATAGGTAAGGCTATGATGTCACTTGATGATTTTGACCATGATGACATTCAAACCAGCATAACAATACCAAAAAAAAGAGGTCTTAAGAGAGATCTACAACAACATAAACTTGAGGATGAAAACCTTTCTTTTGAGGAAAGGATTGCCAAGGAGGTTGAAGATGATAAAGAGATATGGCTAGATAGATTAAAACTCCACCTTGAGAAACTCCTCCACAAGGAGAAAAAATATAACAAGATGCTCAAAAATATGTCTCATAGGTACATCACAATAAATAAGATCTGTAACATTAAACTCAAGAAATTGGTGGAAAAAGCTAAGGAAACCCTAATTAAGCAAAAGGAAGAATATAAGATTGAAAACCTTGTTGTAGTCTCCCTGATTGCTTAACATACTTCATCAACATTCCACATACCAATTTTGAAGAGTTTTTGAGCAATTTTTGAAAATTTTCGGTTTTTGTTCAAACTTTTGACAGTCTTCAGCACATTTTGACTGTCAGAAGCACAATGCCCTAGGCGTTATGCTTCTTCTAGGGGGCTCCAAAGGAAAAAATACCACCACCATTGGATTCATAAGGCATCAAACATGCAATTTTGAAATTTTGTAGGCCAAAAATGGAGAAACTGACGAGGAGAAATGGCCAAAAACACCTCAAAAATGACATTTTTGCCCTCATTTTCTGGCAGGCGCTGCACTCCTGACCAGTATTGGGAGTTTTAACTTTGGAGGGCTAAAAATCATCATTTTAGGAAACCCAGTACATTTTTCGAAACTAGACAGGATAGGATTTCTAATGAGCTATCCTGATCTCAATTTGGACATCAGCAACCCCCTCAAAAGTAGGCTTTAATTTGGCATTGCGCTCCTGACACTAGCATTGCGCTCCTAAAAATTCTCTAATTTTTTTTATTTTTTCCTATTTTTCTGAGTTTGATCATGGAAAATGTGAATTTTACTGATGTAAATGTAATTATGATACTTTTGAGTTACTAGAGGGTAAATACATTAGTTAAAAGTGTTTTCCTGGATGAGTGAATCAGTTTCACCAAAACTAGGGGAGAGTTTGTTTGACCTCCCTAGTCTTTGGATTTTCAATTCAGCCTTTTGTGGATCAGCTCCTCAACTCAGGGATTCGAACCCTGAGGTTGGGAGAATTTTTTTATTGCCTATATCTTTCACCTCTTTCCTCATTTGAGAGGTTGGATGATGTGGTATTGATCAGAGACACTAGTGTATCTCAGATTTTGGCAGGAATATATTGGATGAGTTGTAGCTATTTTGGTGGGATTCTTGTGGTGTTGTATTTTGACGTAGTTTCTTTTTATATTGGATATGTATGAATGTTTTTTACTTTCCATATTCATTCCACTTCTATGATAATTTTGATTCTCAAGTATGATAAGCACAATACACATTTTATGTTGTTTTGGGAGAATCATCATAATTTGTTTCATTTCTTCAGTTTAAAAATAAGTCATGTACTTTCATGCTATTTTTAGCACCTCACCAGTCTGATCCATCTCACTTACAAACCCTAAAGTGTTAGAGTGCATACCTACCTTGCCCCATCAGATGCCTGCAATTCTGATCTTATTTTCCCTGACCTAGTTACCTCTTTGACCTAATTCACTCATCTAGCACCCAAATTAACCAATCGAAATCCTTGTGCTACTATACCTAGCCTAAAACCTAATTTATCCAACCCTCTTGGCTATGATCCCTTGGAGAGAGCCCTCTCCTGCCTAGTAGGGTAGCTACTTGGCGAGAGCTTGGTCTGTAGTTACCTTTGTTGGTCTCTTCTTAGCCTCAGAGATCTGGTGGAGCGCTGTCACCTCACACCCCTCCCTCCACAAATTCTACCTACATAAAACCAACCTCCTCCACACAATTGACTACTAAAGAGGTATTACCAGTAAAAATCCACACATATAGAAAATGAAATATAAATTGTAACATGCACCACCTATGTTAGGGACCTACATCATTGGGTAGAGTGGAATGGCCACTCAAAGTCAGTTTTTTTATTATTTTTAAATAAATTGTGAAGGAGTGATAAATACCAAAAAATAAAATGGCCTTCACTATGGGAATTATTATGTCTCATCGGGATCTCTCTAAGCCAATAAAGAATTATAAATAAATTTTTTATTAAATTAGAAAATTAATTTTGAATTTACTAAAAATAGAAATATTTCACATTTTCATAAAATTTTGATTAAAATTACAAAAAAATAATTAAGTAATGTAAATTCAACGCATTTTAGCCCAATGTTACAGTGTCTCCTTATTAAAGCAAAGGCTAATAACTCTAACTTAAATATCTTTTAACATTATTAAAATAAAATAAAATAAAAATTCATAATTTTAGACAAAAACCTAAAATACAAAGAGAAGAAAGAAAATGTAATATTTTCCGACAAATAATTGTAAAATGAAAACACTTTCTCTAGCATGTAATGGCCATGCACACAAAAATAAGTTTTAATTCCAAAACATTTGTAACATCATTAATCTTCATTAAATAAATAGCTCATGAAAATTAAAGAAATATAAAAATGTCTCTCTAATTTACCATACTATAAAATAAAATAAAAATCGTTTATTTTTTAATCAATTTCTGTAAGGTTCAATATATATAAAAAAATAAAATTGAGTGGAGAATAATACCATCATCAATCGAAATTGTGTGGAATTTCTTTCAGGTTTGGAATCGAAAAATTGATCTGGAACTGAAGAATGGACGCCGCTAGGGTTATGCTCGGCTTTGTCGCGTCCACCGACAACGAAAGCACAGATCCATCTCCTGCACTACTTGCCCTACTGTTTTCACCTTCGACCATGAGGATGCTATGGCTAGTGACGATATAGGGGTTCTCAATACTCTAGAGAAGAACATTGTTGCGGCACCCTACAGAGCCCCGCCCACGCTCCCTGCTCCAAGGCTCTCTGCAACCACCTACAACATGGTGGGTTTGGGCACAACAGAAAATACAAGCCTTGCTACAAAATCAAACGTAGCCTTGGCCGTGGCTCAAACCGCTACCCCCAAAAGAAATAATGCCGGGATCTGGATCTGGACAGAAGGTGATCCCTTCCCACTCGGCATATTAGCGCAGAGGAACGAGGTTGTCCACACAGGAAAAAAAGCCGAACACTCCACAATCGAGGGCCTGTAGCCAAAATGCTTTGTGGATCTTCAAGCTCGGGGCGCTGAGGCATCGAGGCCCCTTGAAAAATCCTAGACAGGCTTCACGGATCTGGGAAAAAAAGCTTCATGCATGACACAGACACATATCTGCATTGGCCGGAATGGGCTTTCAGATTATTACCCTTCTTCTTACCAGATCCAGATCTCACCTCCATTTGGCAGAACCATGCTGCACTGGGTGCAAGCTATGGATCTGGTGCAAGATCTCTCAAGCAATCTCGAATGCAGGTTGGGGATTTCCTCGGTGCTTCAAAGAATTCTTTATAAAGATAAACAACTTGAATCCCCCTTTTCCCTTTCCTTTTATAACATTGATAAAGATGCTTCGGTTTTTCTTACCCTACGCCTGAGAGGAGGGGAATCTGGGCAGCCATCCTCTACTCCTGCTTTCTCCTACAAAGATGCGGTCCATGCTGAGCAACCCAAGAGAATTTCCCAGCCAGCTCAGGCTCCCAAGCCTTTCCTGGTGGATAAGATGGAGGAAGTCCCCTCTATTGAAATCTCCCATCCATTGCTAAATGATCAATTCTAGACATTTGTAGAAACTGCCATCATTGGCAGGTTTAATGGCCTATAGCCTCAAATAGAATATCTATACCAATGGATCCACTCCAACTGGACAAACAACTACAGAGTCTTCCTTTGCTCAAAATTTTTCTTCATTGTAGCATGGAGAAAGGTATCTAGAAACTGTCGTCATTGCAGAGTCTTCCTAGATTTTGACCCCTCCTCTGCAGTCATCACCAAGCTTCCCATTTAGGTTCGTCTCCCAAACCTTCCGATGCATTTATGGCACTTCTCAGTCTTCCAAGGGATTGGGAACACATTGGGCCGCTTCCTGGCTACAGATACTTCTAGAGGGGAGAAAGGTATCTATACCTTCGACAGAATCTGCGTAGAAATAGAAATAAGCAAAGGACTGCCTGAACAGATCAACCTCAAAGTTGGGGACTTCCACTGGACACAAAATTTAGACTATGAAAACACTGCCTTCCAGTGTTGCCATTGCCATTGGACGGGGCATCTCTAGAACACATGTGCCACGTTTCTCAACAAAAAGAATAATATTAACCACAATTCCAAATCCAAGAGTTGGAAACCATGTGATCCACCTCCCATGGATGAAATAGACTCCTTCAGCTCAGATGAGGAGGAAATGGAAGCGGAAGGGGAGACTGCTGAGCCCCCGAAGGACCCACTCGCAGCCAACCCTGAGGATCCCTCTACACCTCTGATTCCCCAGAAACGCTTGCATGAGTCTTCTTCCTCCGATTCAGATAAGGAGCCTCCTCCTTCAGCTCAGAATAGTCTACAATTGGTTCCTGCCCAGCCAAGTCATAATGGCTGGGTCAAATTCAGTAAGAAGAAAGGGAAAAAATGTTGTTTGGAAGATTCTGCCCACTCTGGGTAGATCCCTTCGTCTCGCTCTACATTTTCTGTTACCCTTGTTCTCTTTTTTCTTATTCCATGGTTGCTTTATGGGATCGAGGTTGATAGTGTATCATTTCCGGCTCCCCTGCTTTTCTACTTCGCCTATTAGCAAGCTCTGATTGTACTATATGTTTTTTCTTAATAGAATTAGTCTTATTTAGAAAAACAAAAAAATACCATCATCAATCATGTTTCTAGAATTGTTAAGGAGATTGTGAAATCATTGTGGTATTTCAATATTATCATCGTTTATGGCATTGAATATTTTTTTCGATTCATAATGATTGAAAAAGTATTATTTTATGTTTCATACGTGCAATATTCCTTGCGGAAAAGTTTATTGAAAGTTATTTTTTATTGAATTTAAAGGGGATTTTTACAGCTTAGGAGATGTTTAATTTTTTTTGTAAGTTCAATATGAAATTGACATATAATATCTAGAAAAATATTATTAATAAAAAAATTTAATATAAAATATAAATAAAATATTTAAATGTCTAACCAAAATATCTTATTCTATATATAGTGATTTAGAGTAAAATAATAGTATCGTAAGGATTAAGTGTAGCTTAATTGGTTAGTTCCAGTGACTAAAGCACTTTGTTAATGAGAGATCACAGGTCAAATTTCTTTCACACCATTAGGGTTAAGATTAATCTACCCAAATAGGTGGCCATCTTGGGTTTGTAAATTGATTGGCAATCCTTATTTGGGATTGGTGGAGGTGGCTTTGAAAAAGGACAAAAGAAAGTTATTAAATTCTCTTCTAGAGTTTAATGGGTTTCCCATGGGAGTAAATGCAAATCATCCAATTTTCTTAAAAGCTATTAAATTCTCTTCTAGAGTTTAATGGGTTTCCCATGGGAGTAAATGCAAATCGTCCAATTTTCTTATTTATATTTGCAACATTTAATCATATATTATTATAGCTATACAAATTAAATTGTTGGTCAATGTAGATAGGGATCATTCCATATTAAGCATTAAAACTTTTATTTCATCATACATCTTACATTGCTAAAATTAAATTAATCACAAAAAATAATTAAATTATAACATTTTTATTATTATAAAAATAATAAATATATAAGTTAAATATATAAACATTTAAAAAAATATGTAACAAGATGGTTAAATAAGGAAATTCACCCCCACTTTACCATAAATATTCTTAGTATGTATAGCCTTTGTTACTATACCATGGGCCAATAAAATGGCTTATCAATACCACATGCCAAAAAACCATAAATCATTTCATATGACACTTGTTAATATGACATTTTTTTAATTAACCAACAAAGGGATAAAAGGAGATAACTACTTTGGAGGTAAACCTTAACCTTTGATTTGTGAATACTACTAAGACTAGCACAACCATATTTTTAAACATATACATAATTCATAGGAAAGATCAGATAACTCGTGTGATTACATTATATTCATAGGATGTACATGTAAATAAAATTTTATGACCCTTGGTTTTCATCTTCCAATAGGTATCTTAAACATCTCATGACCATTGGAATTCCTCCACACCGACCTTAATTGATTATGTGTCTAACATCCCTCGCGCTCCTTAATTTGAAAGGGTATATATGAGTCCAAGAAAAGAGATAAAATGAAAAAGTGCATGGCAACCAATAGTTAAATGTTCTCTCTGAAATGGTGGTTTAAGGAAGACCAAAAACCAAATGAGGTAGAAGAACTCAAATTTTATATCTATGGTGGTTTAAAGTTGACCACCAACTCTGGAACTAGGCTTGAAGTAGTTCCTAGAATAATTCTAAATCTAGCTAGAAGATGAAGTATTTTACGAAGTGGAAGTGCTTCGTGATCATGGTTTAAAGAGGAACACAAATTTATGTAAAATAAATCAAAGTCTTCCATCGATGATGGTTTAAGGAAAGCCACCAACTAAAACATGCTCATGGGGCATGACTTTATCTCTGGCTACAACTCTAGCTAACTATGGCTCTAGGCTATGGTAGTTGGCTCTCATTCAAGCTGTGGCTTAGGCCCATTTGATAAATATTCAAAGAAATTAGTTGACCAACAATTCACCCCTTGTTAGATGCAAGGTGAGAAGATGAATATATCTCCATTACAAAATGTGTCAATACTTGAGACTGAACTTTGAGTTATAACCACTATATCTTCTTGGTTGTTGAATACCATTGCCAAGAGGTGATCCATCCAAGGTGAATCTTCTCTCTTGTAGGAGTCTTATGTATATAACTTCTATTTGAATGATGAGATTGTTTTCAACAATTCCTATATGGGTGAAAATAAAAAAATTGATCTTTCACATGGCCAACCTGATCATAATGTTGGCATTTGACACTTTGAATTAATGGATTTTGAAGAGGAGCATGATGTTAAGCAGGTGAATTTGAAATATTCTAAATAAACCCAACACCTTGAAATTTAATGGGTTTAGAGTAGTCCAAAATATGAAAGGACGCATCCTTATCATATCCAAAATCAGTTTCTCCATGATGGGGGTGGATGAATGTGGTAGGATCAATGAGGGAGGAGGGGGAGATGACCCCCCCCCCCCCGAAACAATTTATAATGAATACATATGACGAAGGATATAGAAAAGTCCCGGAACTAGCAAAGGATGCCCAAAAGTTTCAAGAGAAAAGTCAATGAATATATATTGTATACTGTGGTATTTTTTTGGAAGTTCCTTTTCTAGTTATGGGAGATTAGGAAGGTGGCAGGGTGAATGTTGAAGTATACACATGCCTCCAACATATGAATTCCCATTATAAAAGTTTCTTCGGAGTGGAAGGATAATGTAGGTTGGAGGGGCTAGTGTTTCAACTACTACGATTTGTTGAGCTAGAGGGTTTGGGACCCTAGAGTGTGGTAAGGTGGTTAGTCCTCCTGTGGCTGGTCGGACATGGTGAGGACAATAATTATACTACACTATCTCGTTGAAAAAGCTCAAAGGGTGTGATTTGATTCTCTGATTGAAATGGTAAGCAATATGACTCTACCTCTAGGCTTTAGGAACTTCTTTGCAATTAGATATCTAGGTGTGGTGGAAGTCAGGCCTATTTAGTTTTCCTCTTCTTTGTGTTTTATGGAATTTACCGAGGTTGTTGTAGTCTTATATGGTTTATGCTATGCGGCTCTATTCCTTTTTTATCTTGGGGTTAAGTAAGGGTGCTGGAGGTTTTTGGGTCTCTACCTCTACCCATGGAATATTAGTCTTTTGGTTTATTGGGGTCTCGCGTCTAAGAGGCAACTCTGGATTCTCGTTGATGCACATCTGGTGATATTGGTGGAAGAATCTGTGGTTCCTGATAATTATTATCTTGTCGAGTTTCAAAGTGGTATTCCATTGTCAATTAATTACACTTGGGTGGTCGAATTAAACTAGTGTCGGTGGTCTATATTATTTATAGGGATGCTTAGACAAAGGGCGCGTGCTTGCGAGAGGTAGGGGACTTTGTGGATAATTGATAGGTCATGGTGGATGGGTGGATGAAGTAGAGGGTGATTGGGGTGTTGAGTTTTTTTGTGAGCATGAATTAGCTCACAAAATGTGCCATCACCTAGCCATGTGGAAATGCTACCATATTTTGAATCTCTAGAAAAGAAAATGTAGTGTTATTGCACACCTGGTGGAGCTGGGGCAACAGAGGCACAATGATTGGAACAATTGATAGTGCTCATGAATGACTTACAACATAACCAATTGGAAATTTTGGACAAGATGGATTTTCTTAGATAGAGACAAATACGAACTCATGAGCGGATAGCTCAAATTGAAGGTAGGATTGACCACCTAGAGTTTCATGTACACAGGGGCCATAGACCCCCATACCTCTTTGATGTTGGACAAGTAGCAGCACCCCCTCACAACCCTTAATGGTGGTGGGTTGCATATGTATTCTCTTTGTGTTTTGGATGCTTTGTGCATTTTTTTTTCTCGACACGATGTATATTTTTTCACTTTTCTATCAAATTTTGTAACTCTCTCCTGGCCAACAAATCCGGTCCAAGTGAGGCCAGGAGAGAAGAAAATCACATGGAAATTTTTTGCACTATTTTGAAGAATTAATAGAAGCTATTTTATCAATAAAAGAATATCCAAGATTGGCTTTGTGCTTTTTGCTGACAAGTTCTTCCCAAGGTTTTATGATGGGCTTGGAAAGTACAAGCTAAGCCTCGACATCTTCATACAAATATCCTATTGAAATGGCCTCACTAAATTGATCAATTTGTAGTTTTTGATGGGTTGAATCAACTTCAAACAAAGGCTTGTTCTGAAAAAAAATCTTGTTCAAAATGATGACTCTTCTGATGCCCTTCATCTTGTTGTAGCTATGTCTCAATTTGGATAAACTCAATCTTCTCTTATGCATGTTACAGATATATTTTAATATCAGCAAGAGTGGATTTACTGATTTGAACCGTGTTGTTAGAATTAGACATGATTAGTGTGTTTAGTAACTCTAATAATCCATCAAATCTATCATTTTTCCAAACACTTCAGACTAAACAAATGCCTTGAGTCGTTTTCCATCAAAATGAAGTAGTTGTTGTCAAAAATTTGGAAATTTTATGTCAACTTAATGATAAAGGTCTAAGTAGCATCTTCTTATTAGTTTTTCAACCTCTTAGGTTCCTATAATCAAGATATCCCTCATGGCTTCGTATGATTTCACTTAGTAAAAATTCAACAATGTTGAATGCTACAACAACAACAATTAATGCTACCAACCAAACTATTGACACACTTTGTGGGAGGCCTGAATTTAAGAAAATGACAACAAAATCCAGTAGGGAAAATTTCTTCAAAAAATTCATTCCTGAAGACATATTTCATAACCTACTAGATGAAAAATTCCTCATCATGAAGAAAAAAATGTAGTCGATATGACCTGCTAACGTATACAAAAACTTTATAGTAAAACCCTTAGTGCCTATATCAATGCCAAAGTCATGGATAAAGAAGAATTTTTTGGGATCAATAGTGTTTTGTTGCCAATGTCAAGCTCCAAAGACCTATGTGAAACACATAACAATGAAATTAATAATTATCCCCTTAAATATATGTTAGTGCTCGACCAACAAAACATAGATTTTCTCACTCCCAATAAGGAAAATTGGAGTAACCACGAGATTTTCAATCTACAGAAGCACCCATAACCGAACAATGTTGATCAGGGCCACAACTAGGCAAGATATAATAAACACGAAGATATTGTGTTTTTTTTTGCTTCTAAGTTTGGTAGCATGTCAGAGTAATGCCTGATAAGGAATACAAGAATGTTGCTTAGTATAAGGTCAACAGACTACAAAAAAGTGTAAAGACATTTCTATGGAGGAGATGAGGGTTGTGTATAGGAGTTTTCGTAGAGAAAATGAATGAGAAAATAACTAGACTCTAGGGTAGACACCAACATGGAGAATTCCATAGGCCTAACATGAAAACTGGCACCACACAGAGAAACAACCAAAATGGCAGGTCTCAAATGTAGAACATGTATGTTGTGAAAGGGCACCGTGAGGACACCTAAGTAGAGGCCACAAATCCAGGGTTCATGCTATTCAGTGGGGAAGTTATACACTACTATGATACCATGTTAAATACACAAATTTTGATAGGCATGATGTAGATATAAATATAATTACAGTATGACCCTTGGTTTTCATCTTCCAAGAGGTCACTTGGACTTCTCATGACCATTGGAATTCCTCCACACCAACCTTAAGAGATTAGGTGTCCAACACATATAAATTAAATGGCTAATAAACACACATAGGCATCAAAACATGTACTTCATAATACATCTCATGTTGCTAAAAATATAAAAATAATGAAAGATAACTAAACTATAACTTTATTTTAAATTACTATTAATTATAAAAATAATTAATATGTAAGTTAAACATATATACATTTAAAAAAATATGGAACAAGATTCTTAACCACTTTACCATGGATATTCTTAATCTCTTAATAAGCTTTGTTACAATACTATTAGCTAATACCATGGCTTATCCATACTACATGTCCAAAAAACCATAACTCACTTCATAGAACACTTGTTTATTTAACATTCTTTGAATTAATATATTTAATTGAAAGAATAAAAAAGAGATAACTACTTTGAAGATAACTCACAAATATTGAATTATGTATACTACTATAAATATTAAAAAATACTTCATAGAGATTAAATCCTACCAATACTTAATAATTAATGATAATTAAATTAAACTTTTAGAAGAATTATTCCAAAATAAACACACTTATCAATAGAATTAAATTTTACTATTTATTATGTATTCAAAAATTTCTACGAAAATATCTTTTGGAAATTTTTATTTTTAGACTATTTTATAGATTTTTTTAGTCTAAGTTTCAAAATGGAGTTGTCTTCCCAGGCAATAGAATAGCTCGGATGACAGGTTTTTGCCGGAATCCGGTTCAGTAAAATTTAAAAAATGAGGTAGTTGCAGTGTTTGGAATCCATTTTTGAGAGTGGAAATGGATTCAACACTATAAAAAACCCTTAGGACACCCAAAATACTGAATTTTAACAACTGTAAACAAGATTCTGATAAAATATTTGTTGAATTTTTTCAAAATCTTTGCCGGATTCCGATCCATTCTGTTACTTTTTTAGACTATGGCTTTCAAAATTCCCCACGTTCCTTGTGCAATCTGAACCTTCATTTCCGTGTATTCTGCCACAAATAAAACCTTCCTTACCCATGCACATGTCCCACCACGTTGTGCCTTCACCACTCTTAAACCCTTTCCATTAATATATTAAATCTCAAATTACCACCACCTTCCCCCCTTATGCCCATTTCATCCACTGATTTTAAGTTATCAACATCATGGACTTCATTTTCTACTTGGAAATAGGGGCCACTCTTATTTCTATGACCACCTGCACGGCAGAGAATGAACATGATCCATCACGCCTACAATAGCGAATGATTGCAACCATCAAATTGCAAGATGATGTAAGAAACATTCTCATTTAAATATTCTGCTCTCGTAGAAACATCTGGCATACCCTTTAGCTATCATATCCTGCACGTTAACCCTATGGATCTAGTGGCTACTTAGAATCTCTAGCGTTTCTATTTTTTAAACTTTGATGTTTCGAGGGTTAATTTTATATTTGATTTCATTTTTGTTCACATCACACTGAATATTGTCTCGCTATTAAACATATAAAAGACAGGCCAATCTATTTTGAAAATCATTTTTATTAATTATGCCTTAGGCGTTATTTTTGTTGGAGTGGGGTGAGCAAACACTGTTCACCCCACCCAATCAAAACATTTCTTCATCGCCCTTCTCTCAAGTAAGAAATTGAAAAATGTAATTGGCAGGCTTCGTCCTTCCAATTTTTCCATCGTCCTGCATTCGTACTTGACGTAAAGAAATTGGCAGAAGAAACTTAAGATTTCAACAGTAGAGATGTACAAAGCGAAGTCCGCGGCCATGCTCTCGCAGCAACTGCACAAAAGTGGTAAGGGTTTCAAGTCTACAGTTGACATTATGGAACAGATGCAGCCAAAGACGGAGCATTTCTATCACTTGCCAGCCAATACAGAGGCAGAGAACTTCGATTTGATGATGGTTGCAGATTCATCTTTCCTCTTATATTTCTTAATCTTCCTCTCTACTCAACCTCATGATGAGAAAAATAAATCTTCCTGTCTACAGCTAGTGATGAGAAAAAACACGCCGATGATCATCATCCCGGCACTGCCAGTCTCAGCCTCAGTGTAGAAAATGACATCATTGAATTAGCTTTGGTTCATGAGTGTATCAAGTGTGATATTCTGAAGCTCGAGGATCAAAACCCACTTGCTATGCTGAGAGCAGTTTTTGGGAACATTGATGGAAGTGATGAAGACTTCAATCCACTGTTGGAGAATGTGAGGAGGGAGTGACCCAAAATTTTAACATTGAAGAGATCAAGGCTGCCACCCACAATTTCAGCAGTGACAACCTCATTGGTCAAGGGGGTTTCGGGACTATGTATAGGGGAACGCTTTCCAATGGGCAGCCTGTGGCCATGGAGAGCATCATAAAATAACTGCTCTGTTGAAGGGGATGTTGAATTCTTGAATGAAGTGGAGATAATAAACCAATCTTGATCCATTTCAACCAACCAATTCTGGAGGCCAGGATTTCATTTTCGGGTCCTCCCTACATATAGTAATCTCACACTTTGGAAGCAGTGCGATCAAGTTCCTCAGAACATTAGTGGATTGCAACTCATGTATAATTTTAGTTTATGTGGAGATGTATGGTAGTCCAGTTTGAGTCCCAATTTAAATGCTGAGGGGACACCAGCTTTTTGTAATGTGTTTCAACTACCAGTAAGTCAGAACGTTCTCAGCAGTGCCTCATAAACAATAAAATGTTACTAGCTCAGGTTTTTGAGGTAACATGGAATTTCGACCCCAAAAGAGAACAAAGGTGTGCCATTTGTTCGAATAGTAATGAGTTTTGTGCTTATAACATATCCCAACCGACCATGTTTATCTACTATTTTAAAGATGGCACGTCTCATCCAGAAAAATTCCCTGCCAATGGTAGGTTTGCCGATCGCCTTCTACAGATTTGATTATGACTCTTAAGTGCGTGATTTCACTTACCAAAGACTTTGGATCTGTCGGACATTGGATAAACCAATGCTCCCCATGTGTTTCGAGACATGGACTAACTGCCTTTCATGGATCCCTATCTCTAGCAATGCGATCGTTGACTAATACTTGCAGGTTTTTGTCTAACGGCAATTATGATTCCCAACAAGTGGTATCAGAGGGTAGGTCACAAGTTCGATACACACTTGGCTCACGTTGGGGGGGAGATTGTTGGACATTGGATAAACCAACAATCCCTGTGTGTTTCGCGACATGGACTAACCGCCTTTCGCGGATCCTTATCTCTAGCAATGTGATCGTTGACTAACACCTGCGGGTTTTGGTCTAACGACAATCGTGATTCCCAACAGGATCCTTACAGGGACAATAGGTCATAGAAACATGTCAGCGATTAAAATACGTAAGTAAACTATATGATTTATTCATATTTAGTATCTCTGATTTAACCTAATAGGTGAATTTTCATTTTAATGTTTCCATTAAAATTATCTTGACATACAAATATTCAATCTCTTCATTCATTCCACCACAGGTTGCTCCGTGGGAGTTGTGTTGACGGTAATAGCTGCATTAATAGTGTTCTTATGGTTTTATGAAAAGAGAATAAAATCTCCTCCGGGCAGCTCTACTTCAAGGGTTGAGAAATTCATAAAGAAATATGCTTATGAAATGCCCACCAGATACACACGCTCTCAGTTCAAGAAGATGACAAACAACTTTGCAAAAAAGTTGGGAGAAGGAGGTTTCGGTGTCGTGTTTAAAGGAAAGCTTCCAAACGGAACTTTAGTGACTGTCAAGATTTTGGATAGGAAAAGGCACAACGAGGTACAATTCATCAATGAAGTGGCAACTTGAATTCTTACCAATCCTTTGCTTATTCTTATTTCTTACCAATCTCTCACCCGTGAAAACAACACAACTTGAAATCACCGGAGCTGCTTGATTTTTTATCTGGACATCGAATGTGCTCAGGCACCATATCTTCGGGAAATTTTTTTCACAATTCTTTCATGCGGAAGCTTTAAAACCCAAACACACCAATTCATTTTATATATGGAATCTTTACTTTTCATCTTAAAACCTATGGTTTGAAACCATATTACACCCACTTATGAAATTATTTAATTTCACAACTTTTGAAAGTAAATTCAACTTTAAACTTCCATTCTTACCTCTTAAGCTTCAAATAATTAATTGAATTTCATGATAAAACCCCAGACTTATCATATTATTTGACCCATGCTAACCTTCGATTCAAAAGTCGAATTTGGTAAACTTAATACCAAGGCATATAATATTATGCATTCAATCATCAATGAGAACCTTCACATATCATTCAATTCTCCAAACTTCAATTTCACATACCTTGTAACCATTTGATTCATTTCAAAGCTTAATTTCAATGTGATTGTTCAAAATACCTTAAATACTGCAGATCGACTCCAGAATCTGATTCATTTCTTACGCGAAACCACCAATTTGTGGGTTCAAAACCGCTCAACTTCTATTGAACTCAAAATGCGTTCAACTCAAAATTCCAATTGCGATTTAACTCGTTCCTTCCGAACTTGCTTCCTAGGCCTTGATGCTATGGATTTGATCTCCCACGCTATCAAATTAAACAACCCGAATTCAGTATGAGGTCAAATGCATTCAACAACCAGATTCTGAGAGCACTCCATAAGACTGCCTTCTCTGCTATAATACTACGGCTTTGATCACAGCCGGTACCAATTGAAACGGCCAGAGGTTTAATGCAAGACTGAACAGATTCGATAAACAGATGTTGATGTCACTTGCACTCTTCATTGAGAGGGTCGAAATTCAATGCGAGCAGTTTTAGGGAAAACCCTCTCTATTTTCCAAATTTCTCTGGTTCCAGTTTTACCTCGTCGACTCACAGAATTCTATACTCCATTTCTTTGCTTGAAGATCTATTCCCGTTGGTATAATTGTATGCAATTTGATCCTCTTTTGTTGTTCCATTATTGCCTTCTTTTAAGTTTTAAAACTTAACTATCTTGTCAACCATATATCTGGAATATATAATTCCCATTCCAATTGTATGAATCGATGTATTCAACTGCTAACTTCTAAATTGGAAACACAATTCCAATTTTCTCCTGGGTAATCGATCTTCCCAATTATCGATATACCCTGATATGTATAATTATATAGATTTGTATACAAGCCTTCTCACTCTAATTCATAAAACTGACATTAAATATGTAATTAACATCAATTTCCCAATTCATATGCGCACTCTCACTTCAAGCCCCAATTACAAAATTTAAGCATGCAATTTCTCAATCAACCAATACATATAAGTCTGAAATGATACTTTCATATAAACAAATGACTTTACTTACAGAAATCTCTATTCTGGCCTGATTTTCAATCATTGGCCCTTTTACAATTGTCCGTATATTTACAGGAAAAACCCCTGTCTCCTACCTCTCTCTCTATTCTTTGCTCTATTTTGCCTTTAAGGCTTATTAATTTATACAAATTTGGATCAAGTAATTTAGGTTCAAATCCCTTTAATAACTCAACAAAGTCCTCAAATATCTCAACACCCCTACAATCTAGATTTTATCCCTAAAATCTTGAAACCAAATCTAACTTAGGCTTCATAATTAATTCTAAATTCTAATTTCTCTCATGTTCTCCAAATCATTTGGGAACATTAACAAATCCTCACAATAATTAATAAAAATATCATTTAATCACTCAAAAATCTCATTAATATTTACATAAAATTAATATTTTCTCACAAACATAAGACCCCCTAGGTTTAATAAAATACAAAGTATTTTTCCAAATCCAATGCTCCTGCATCAGACTCCCAAGGTTGAAAATTATCATGATCTCTTGATCACGTGTTTTGAGTCTTTGTTCGCCTGGATCCCACACTTTGTTCTGCAAGTTATCATCAATTTCTGTTGTTTGCTGCTTTTCTCTAAGACTCCACATTTTATGCTGCCTTGCTCCACTGGCTGCACTTTTACAATCTGTCCTTGTCTTCACTTTGTTGTTGCTACTTCTCTTCCTTGTTGATATCTTCCTCTGAGATACTTTCATCATGATTCTTATGATTAATTCAATTCCTCTGTCCAATAAATCTTTAGATTGTTGATTTCTTGTTTCCTTCCGAGCTCTGGCTTGTTGAGCCCTTGCTTCTGTTCTTACTTATGTTCTTACTGCCACCCAATCAGCTATACCCTCTTGTCTTCTACAACGGAAAAATTCTTCTCTTCCTTCTCCTATCAGCAACTTACTGGACTGGTACATTGTGTACTCCTTTCTACTGTCTTCATCTCTCTGCATCTGCAATTCCCAATTCTAAAATTGATATTTTCCTCCCTGCTTTGAATTCTGATCACTTAGCATAATTTTCAGCAACATAACTTATTCATTCCATGGATTAGATATATCCACAGAATTTTCTTCTTCTTCCTTCATTTGACTGCTCAATTGAGTCAAATTTTCTTTAGCACCTGCAACAACACCTGCATTTACAAAACAATTGTTAAAATAAAAATCATAAGGCCTCAGTGCCTTATTTTCCTCTGCCAGCACTTCATTATGCTTTCCTGAATTTTCCATCTCAATCAACACATCAGTATATTGATTCTCTCTGCCCAAAGAATTCTCTAAGGAATTCTCAAGACTGACAACTAGTCTTCCTCCTACATCATCTGCCTCCATGATGTCTTTCTGCTCTTGTTCACTGTAGTGAACTCTGCTTTCTGCTGCAATCTCCCTGTCATACTCTGAATTTACCAACAAGTATTCCAACAATGCAATCTCTTTGTGGCATTCCTGAATTATATCATCATCATGTACCATCCTTGCATTCACACACAAAATTTTAGTTTGAAAATCACAAAGTTAAATAGTCTCAACTATTGGTTTATATACCAGCTCTTCAAGCTGATCCTCTTCTTCATTCACAAGAACTTCCTCTTTTACTTTAACAGCTTCAAGTACAAATGCATCACTGCTTTCTTCTTCAGAGTATTTATCTCCTGAAAGATTCTTTTCCATACTAGTGACAACTTCATAAGATTGCGCATCCTCCTCAGTAAAACCTGTAATCACATCACAATTGTTAGCTACAAAAATACAAGGTTTTACATTATCCAACTGATCTGGATTTACCCAATAGTTCAGGAAATCATCAATGATCTCCTCTTTTGTTTCACTAATGGAAACTTCCACTTTCAACTCAGCTGTTCTGAGTTCTTCACGTCTCAATTGTATACTCATCATCTGCTTGAGCTTCCTTAGCTCTTCTGTTAACTACATGTTTACATGTTGATCTCTCTTTACTTGTAGTCTCTACCATTTCACTTTCTTCCTCATGGTCCAACCATGTCTCTGGAATTTCGTATTTTCCTGTAACAATTCCATCAATAATTCAATATGAACTACTATCTCAGCTTTCTCTCTCTCATACTCTTCATCAGCAAACTGCTTCCATATTCCATTTTCCTTGGCATTTTCTTTCTCCTTCTTTCTACTGTGGCCTTTCTCTAAACCTTTGCTCTCTCCTTTATGAATTTCAATAGTCATCTTCTTCTCCATGAGTTTCTCACTCATGAGTTGCACCAAGCCTCTGCAACGGCAGGCTCTCCTGTTGCCACTTACCTCACCAATCCTTTCCTCCAAATCTGGTCTTTTGGTAATCACCGGTCCTCTGCTGGAATCTTTTGAGTGTTTCTTCACTGCTCCTTCAGGCTTAACTCATCTGCAACTTTATTCAACCTCTGTTGAATCTTCAGGTTCTGCCACTCTCTCTTAGAATCCCTTGCTGGACTCCTTCATCACTGCTCTCCAGCTATGATCTGCTTCTTTCGCTAAGATTTTCTTCAACCTGCTTGCAACTTGAATTCTGCAAATAGCCTTCAAATCAGAGTTAAATATCATCTGTAAACTCGCCTTAAAGATCCTATTGATCTTAACTTATCTTTCACCTGCACTGCATCTCTATGCTGCAATCTTCATCAGTTTCAAAATCTGATATTCATTCATCACATGCAATTATTTCAACTTAAAAAACTTGAATATCCATGTATTCCAGCTCTGATACCACTTGATGCAGGAAAACCCTACAAAACCCACATTCTCACCACTCTCATGCATATAAAAATGCATCTCCATATTTATGCCCCAAAAAAAACTTCAAGTCTGGGCAATTTCACAATTTTAATAATGATGCGGAAGCTAATAGCATATGTTCACAAATTTTTATGGCTTATGAAAACCATACTTCAATACAATTCTTTCATGTGGAAGCTTTAAAACCCAAACACACCAATTCATTTTATATATGGAAGCTTTACTTTTCATCTTTGAACCTATGGTTTGAAACCATATTACACCCACTTATGAAATTATTTAATTTCACAACTTTTGAAAGTAAATTCAACTTTAAACTTCCATTCTTACCTCTTAAGCTTCAAATCATTAATTGAATTTCATGATAAAAACCCAGACTTATCATAGCATTTGACCCATGCTAACCTTCGATTCAAAAGTCAAATTTGGTAAACTTAATACCAAGGCATATAATATTATGCATTCAATCATCAACGAGAACCTTCACATATCATTCAATTCTCCAAACTTCAATTTCACATACCTTGTAACCATTCGATTCATTTCAAATCTTAATTGCAATGCGATTGTTCAAAATACCTTCAATACTGCAGATCGACTCCAAAATCCGCTTCATTGCTTACGCGAAACCACCAGTTTGTGGGTTCAAAATCGCTCAACTTCCAGTGAACTCAGAATGTGTTCAACTCATAATTCCAACTGCGATTTAACTCGTTCCTTTTGAACTTGCTTCCTCCGCCTTGATGCTATGGATTTTATCTCCCATGCTATCAAATTAAACAACCCGAATTCAATATGAGGTCAAACGCATTCAACAACCAGATGCTGAGAGCACTCCATAAGACCGCCTTCTCTGTTATAATACTACGGATTTGATCACAGCTGGTACCAATTGAAACGGCCAGAGGTTTAATGAAAGACTCAGTAGATTCAATAATCAGATGTTGATGCTGCTTGCGCTCTTCATTGAGAGGGTCGAAATTCAATGCGAGTGGTTTTAGGGAAAACCCTCTCTGTTTTCCAATTTCTCTGGTTCCAGTTTTACCTCGTCGACTCATAGAATTCTATACTCCATTTCTTCGCTTGAAGATCTATTCCCGTTGGTATAATTGTATGCAATTCGATCCTCTTCTGTTGTTTTTTTATTGCCTTATTTTAAGTTTTAAAACTTAACTATCTTGTCAACCATATATCTGGAATATATAATTTCCATTCCAATTGTATGAATCGATGTATTCAAGTGCCGACTTCTGAATTGGAAACGCAATTCCAATTTTCTCCTGGGTAATCGATCTTCCCAATGATCGATATACCCTGATATGTATAATTATATAGATTTGTATACAACCCTTCTCACTCTAATTCATAAAACTGACATTAAATCTGTAATTAACATCAATTTCCCAATTCATATGTGCACTCTCACTTCAAGCCCCAATTACAGACTTTAAGCATGCAATTTCTCAATCAACCAATACATATAATTCTGAAATGATACTTTCATATAAAAAAATGACTTTACTTACATAAATCTCTATTTTGGCCTGATTTTCAGTCATTGGCCCTTTTACAATTGTCCATAGATTTATAGGAAAAACCCGGGTCTCCTACCTCTCTCTCTATTCTCTGCTCTATTTTGCCTTTAAGGCTTATTAATTTATACAAATTTGGATGAACCAATTTAGGTTCAAATCCCTTTAATAACTCAACAAAGTCCTCAAATATCTAAACACCCCTACAATCTAGATTTTATCCCTAAAATATTGAAACCAAATCTAACTTAGGCTTCATAATTAATTCTAAATTCGAATTTCTCTCATGTTCTCCAAATCATTTGGGAGCATTAAAAAATCCTCACAATAATTAATAAAAATATCATTTAATCACTCAAAAATCTCATTAATATTTACATAAAATTAATATTTTCTCACAAACATAAGACCCCCTAGGTTTAATAAAATACAAAGTATTTTCCCGAATCTAATGCTCCTCATCAATTATGATAAGTTTAATTTTCACTTTTTATTGAGACGAAATTTGATAAATAAGTTTCTTTTATATAAATGTAATTATTTATTAATAAATTTATTTTCAACATAAATGTTTATGATAAATTATTTGAAATTATTATTTTATAATAAAAAATAAAAAATTATAAATGTATTAAATCATTTAAAGTTAATAATTTTTTATTTTTGGAATTTGTATAGTGCTTGTAAAGTATATCTGTGATAATTATCACATAACGTGTACATGTGATATTTCTCACAAATATAGAAAGAATTTTTTTTAATGGATTAAATCCATATGAGAAATATCCTTTTGTAGCACAATGAAGACTTTCCGATGATGGATTTATAGCAAGTTTGAATAATTAGTTTCTACAATTATTTGAAACATTTGAAGATTTAGAGCAATCTTTTTGGAGCAAGTATTGAAAGATCTTCGATACCATTATTATTATGCCATTATTTTGAGACAATTATATTATTGTTACTTTATGTCATTGTAAATTTCTTTTTAAATTTAACCTCCTATTATATTTTAAAAGATATATAGAAACTAAAATTTCCATATATTTCACTTAATTATTATTTTCCCCACTCTTCGGCGTTACTTTTCACCTCTCGGTGCAAATGCTAGTATTTAGTTTTCTGTTATATTTGATTATTAAATGTAGAAAAAGGCAAGGTTAATTTATTTGTAAAGTAAATTTTTATTGATATTTAGTTGTATGTTATATTTGATGTTTAAATTATTGTATTTATAAAGTTTAAATGTTAAATGTTATGGTGATTTTGGGGTGTTGAATTTATTTATATATTTAAAAAGGTATTTAAATAATTTAAATTTAAATTTAAATTTTTGGATTGTGGGAAAAAAGACCATTTTATTTATTAATTGTGCAGAGGGATCAAATTATCTCTTTTCATTTTCAAAGAGGTTTGCACTTGGTAGATCTGGTTATTAAATTTTATTATTATTTTATTATTTATTTATTCCATTTTTACCAAGTCAAAAATGTTAAAAGATTATAACATCTTTATCATATTGGAATCAAATGTTTACATAGGAGTTAAATGTTCATAATTCCAAAGTAAGAAAATGCAATTTATAATTGTTTTCCATGTGATTGTTCAAGCTATATATATGACCATGTGTATATAAAATCAAGTTGATTTTTTTTTTGTGGGTGAGTTCACTTTTGTATAATTCTTTGAGAAATGTTCTAGCTACATGTTGGCCTCATAATTGGGAAAGCTCGAGAAACTATTAAGTATCTTCAACATGAATTAGGTGCAAAAATTCAAATAACTAGAGATATAGATTCTGATATAACTTTTTTGACTATGCAAGTAGAGTTAATGGGAAACTTGGAGCAAATCAATAGTATGGAGCAACTCATCAATGATGCCATTACAAAGGTATTACTCAATCTGTACTTCGATGTTAAAACATGACAAATTCAAAATTACACTTGTATGTCTTCCAACTAGAATGTATCGTTCTATTTGATTACTTGTTGATATAAGGTAGTCTCTTTGACATGGTTTGGATTTCATTGAGGTGGATGCAGATGGCTCAGCTACACTTGTTGCACCAAGTTTCAAGAGTGTGCAACCTAATAAAAGTTCCAAACAATAAGGTTGGTTTTTCATGTTTATAATCTGTCAACCAGTATGCAATGTGATTCCTTTTTATTTGTATATGTAATGTGATTCATTTTAATTTGTTGGATATTTATAATAATTAATTTTTACATTAATCATCATTTTTATCAATGGAAAGTTGGGTTGCTCATTGATAGGGGGTGACACTCTAAAGAATCTACAAAGCAAGATAAGGGTTTGAATTTGGGTTAGTGGGATTGAATATTGATGTTGATTTTTTTTTTTCAATTATGTCATTGTTTTGAGAGTCATCATCTTTCTATTTTTGTTAATCCCACTACATCTTCTTGAGGGAGATACATCAAAAGAAAGGACAGTGCAGATGATTGGCACCAAGAAGCAAATTGATGCAGCCCAAGAAATTGATGAAACCCAAGAACTGATCAATGGAGTTGTTAATAATGAAGTGTGGTAATAAAATTGGTTATTTCCTCATGAAAAGTGTAACTTATTGGATTATTAAGAAATCATGAACAATTTATATGCTCTTTTGTGTGTATGTAGTCTGAAGATTATTCTATTTCTTGATTTGAATGTGAGTTGTATGTTTTAATATTTAAGAATTAAAAACAATTTAATTGTTTTCATGGATATATATTGTAGTTGTGCATAATTTGTAGTATCTCCATTGCTAAGTTACTTTCCCTACTATTTCCAGTTCTTGGGAACTACAGGATTGACTAATAGGATTTTTGATACATGCAAAATACACTGCCTATGTGTTGTCTAATCCTTGTCATACAATAGGTAGGTGATTGTGTCTTGTGCTTTTGGGATTATGATATGACTCAAACATTGCCTCACCAACTCTACAAATTAAGGTTTATTTTTTATTTTTGGCGAGTTTATATCACTCATTGACTCTTTTCAATGCTTCTATAACCATATGGAATGAGAGTCCTTGTATCTAACAATTTCTTGTTTGATCATCTATTGTGAAAACTTTTCATTTAAATGCGTACATGGAGATATGTGCTATAGAGATCATATTCATCTCCTTGAGATATTATATAGGAATAATTATATGGTTGAACATGTTGTATCACTTAATATATAGCCGGGGAGGTTTTACACCATTTATTAGTTGTCATAATGCACTCGTTTTCTAACATATAGGGTAGTCAGACTTATGATCTATTGGTACTAGCATGCACCAGCAAGGTGTTATTTACCTCAATTTCTCTTTGGAAACTAATAGTTATGAAGTTTATTATATTCTTCTAGATGTGCCTCATCAGGTTTACAAAGAAAAATGGTTCAAATGTTCATAGCTCCATTTATCAATGGAAATTGATTTGTTTGTTTATTATATTGTAGCTTATCTACGATAGAGTTATAGTCTTACATATGTGATTTATGATTTATTGTTATTGCCTCTGAATTATGTTATCTCATCGGTCTAAATTCAGGTTCATGTCATGTCAATAGCATTAAACCATATCCCAAACTACAGTCCTCGAGCATAAATTCCATTCTCAAAGCCTGACTACCATTGGAAACTCTGGAGTATGATCTTTGAATAATTTGGTCTCCTCTTGTCCTTGATAGTTTTCTTAATGACTCTTTTTAGGATTATTTGAACATGTTTATAATTTTAAATGAATTGTACCTTTGAATTGTGTGCAAGAAGTATAACTGGACATGTAGGATTGAGAAAATGCATGTTATTTGGTATCCAGCCTACCACTTGAAGGATCATTAGCTTTCTGTCTTGTATTACATTTGTTTTCCCATCCTATAGCATCACCAAAATTTTGGTATATGGTGTTGATTGATATGCCCTATAATGATGTTCTATCTTGATTCATTACTAATCATTGATATCTATAATAAGCGAAGGTGTCTTACGTCTTGTGGTTAAATGGTATGTTTTCATTTCTACAAAAATAAGCTTGTTTTTTTATGTTTACAGGTTGGATTTAACCCTATATAAAGAGAGAGAGAGATATGTATATATTTTTTGTATCCTAAAGATGTTTATGATGAATAAAAGTAAAATTATTTCAACAAAATTATAGATGGCCAGGGGGAAATTGTTATGTAACAGGTTATTAACTTGATGTTATACATTGGTAATTGATTTATTATCTGATAATTCATACTGTGAGTATAAGAAACCTCTTGAGATTGGACCATTTTAGAAGAAATCAAATCAACTAGTATTCAAATATATGTTCTTATAGAAATCCCTTGATAGGTTATGATTTTAATGAAATGGCCATGTTATTCATTAATTCCTATCATCTACAAATAAAAACTAAAAGTAGGTGCATGTGTCTTGTGCCTCGTGGAAAAATGGTATGCTCTGAAATGAATTGTTAGCATTGCAACATAAGAAAGTATACGATTTCATATTTTTAAATTTTATTGAAGTTTTTGGACTATTCAATGGAAGAAACTTCTGCACCTTATGGAAATATATTATTCTCTTGAAGATGTCTCACCAACATTACAATAGAAAGGGGGTGTAATTTCATATCTTAATTGTAAAAGGTTATTCAAGTATGTGGCATATTCTAGGGAAGTGAATGGATATTTGTTATTTATTTACAATACACAGTTGCTAATCAAATAGGAGTGGGATATTGGGCTTCTATATTATGCAATGTAAAAAAATTATTGGTTTCTTACATCATATCATTTTTATGAGTAAATTACTACCAAACAAGTCATTATGTTGGAGCTCAAGTATATGCTATTTTGGATTGTTTACTTGGTATTATCACACTTGAAACGTGTTTGGGTACATGATAAGTTTATTTGGTAGGCTCTACTCTTGAGAAGTTGTTAGGACCAACCAAGTCATTATGTTGGAGCATAGGGTTATGCTATATAGATTAGTTTTATTTGTTATTATCATACTTGAAACATGTTAGAGGGTTCAAAAATTTATTTGTTAAATTGTACCCTTGGAAAATTATTTTTGTGTGGTGAATGCTTGTCTAGTTCTTGAAATTCCCTCCTTGGAAATTTTCTATTATGTATCGTTTTTCTTGTTTATGAGAGATCATCCTCAAAATAAATCAAATCATATTTGAGGAAGGATATAACTTGGTTGATATGCTAGTAATCTGAACTCTCACGGTTTCACCAATGAGGTGAATGTATCCATAGCTTTAATACTTAGGTTCATTGTGAATTGAATAAACTAAGTATCATATGAAACTTGAACTTGTTTATGAATGCAGTAGTATTGTTGTGTATTTTAAGTAAATGATATAGTTTCCTTCATATTGTTGAGATTGCAACAAGATGATGAGCTTAGTGAAAAGAGTTTCCTTCACTAAGTGGGCCCGTAGGCTATTTTTGGCGCAAAGTCTATTTTTAGACTATGTCTATTTTTAGACATGTCGATCATATTCTATGAGTTGCAGGATGATATTTGTGGATGGTTGGTCAATTTGGAAAAATATATGGACTTATATTTTTAGACATATTGGGCAGAATCTGTTTTTAGATTGCCAATCTAAAAATAGATATGTCGAATATTATTAGCTCTTAATAATATTTGGACTCTAAACATTATCTTATTTTCTTAGAGCACTTCAGTTAAGCGCACAGATGTGGCACAGGAGAATCTTGGATATATAACGCATTAGCTATACAATTGCTACATGGTATCAGAACGATATTGATCATACAATTGCAATTATTGAAGTGGTTGAGTTTGGTGGAGTTGTGTTCAGTTTAACTCAGTTCGACACAGTTGAGCTAGTTGTATCTAGTCTAACTAATTGATACACTAGTGGTAGTGGTGTGAATTAATTAATAATTAATTCACTAAATATTAACTCATTAATCAACTGAAGAATACATCAGTTAACTACAGTGCATGGACAGTTTCAGTGGAGACCAGTGGAGAGATAGGTGAAAGGGCAAGATGACTATCAGTTGTGACTATAGTGATGCATTGATTGCATCCAAAACTCAGTGGAGATGACAATGAGGATTTCATGAGCAAGGCTGGGGAAATTTCGAGTTCATTCAGAGCCATTCTTCAGAGGGGATTGCGCAGTAGAGGCAGGCTAGCAGGTGGCAGAGATCGGTGCATGGATTTGCCAGATCGGGACCCAATTACTGTGTATTGATTGTACTGTACTGAGAGCTTGATATGATTAGCTTTGTATGAGGATTGTTACATGATCTCTATGACATATATTATATACAGATAGTTGGGGTTTTTAGCTTCAAGCTTTCCCGTAAATACATTGTGTTAATGTATGTGAATTTTTATGGTTTCAATGTGTGCATGCAATTGATTTG
This sequence comes from Pinus albicaulis, assembly GCA_034641835.2. NCBI lineage: Eukaryota > Viridiplantae > Streptophyta > Pinopsida > Pinales > Pinaceae > Pinus > Pinus albicaulis. The sequence continues at coordinate 860,306,669 of CM076582.1, forward strand.
ATTTCTACATGTGATGATCAATAGTAGAATAGATTATGTATTGTGCATGAAGTTAAAATATTGTGTGATCAGGAGAATCTTGGATATATAACACATTAGTTATATAATTTATACATGGTATCAGAGTGATATTGATCATAGCAATTGTAATTGTTGAAGCGGTTGAGTTTTGTGCTGGTGGAATTCGAATTTGCTGTAGTGTTTTCTTGGTGTTGAAGTTGAGATGTCTTTCAAAAAATTTCGATTGGAGTATACCCTTGAGGGAAGCTCCAATTATATTGCATGGAAGGACAGGATGGAGGCAGTGTTGGAGGATAATGGGTTGAAGGAGTTCATAGATGCAGAAATTCCAAAACCTGCTTCTAGCGATGCTGCCGCACTTGATGCATGGCAAAAGAAGATAGCAAAATGTCAAAGAATTCTATTGGAAGGTATGAAGGATCACATACTGTCCAGCCTTCATGGTAAAGCTTATCCATTCTTGATGTGGAAAGCTTTGACAGACTTGTTCCAAATCAAAAGCGACCAGAGGAAGTTGGCACTTAAAGACAAGCTCAGGAAAATAAAAATGGAGAAGGGCGAAAGTATACCCAATTACCTCACAATGTTTGTCCAATGCAGGCATGAGATGGGAAGTGTGGGGGTTACTGTATATGAAGAGGACTTGGTGAGCTTTGCTCTCCTTGGGCTTTCGAAGAGTTTGCATTCCTACAAGGATTCTGTCAATGGTCGAGAGAAACTGCTGGTATGGGAGCGACTTTGGTCAGATCTTGTGCAGGAGGAGATAAGGCGGAGTACCAGGGATGGATCTTCATCGAAGAATGAAGATGAAGAAAATTGTGCTTTGGCCAAAGCAAGGAAAGGGAAGTGCTTTCATTGTCACCAACATGGACATTACGCCACTAATTGTCCATAGAAGAAGAAAAATAAGCAGGTTGTTGGATCTGCAGATGGAAAGGCCTTAGCCTCGCAATTTGAGCTGGATTTTTTGCTGATCGCATGCTTGGTCTTAAGTGTGATGGGATTAGTGTGGTTTCTTGAAAATGGTGCATCTTTCCATATGACCGGAGACAAATATTTGTTTACTGATCTGGATGAGAAGGATATTGGAGTGCACATCGAGATGGGCAATGATGGTAGATACAGTGCGAATGGTATCAGGACCATTTCCTTTGAGAGGGAGTTTGGAAAAAATTTCATCTTGAAGGATGTCATGCATGTTCCAGGACTGAAGAAGAATCTGATCTCTGTGGCGATGTTGGAAGATAAGGGATATGATGTTGTCTTTAGCGATGGAAAGGATTTCCTGCGTAGTAAGGCAACTAGTGAAACCCGAAGGATAGGGGTTTGAGTTAAGAACCTTTATCAATTGCAGGTAGATGGCTGCGCAGCAATGGTAGGAAAAGCATAAGGAGTGGTGAGCCAGGATGAGGGCGAATTGTGGCACATGATATTGGGCCATCTTCACCATGGTGCTTTGAAAATTTTGCAGTAGATTTCTACCGGGCTTCCCAAAGGTACACTTGTGCAATCAGATCAGTGCAAGGGATGTACTTTGGGAAAATTTGTGAAAGCTACCTTTCATGAGAAGGATAGTCGCGCCACGAAGATCCTTGAGAGAATTCACACATACGTGTGTGGAACTTTCTCAATAGATTTGATAGCAAAGCACAGGTATTATGTGATATTTGTTGATGAATTTTCTCGTAAGTGTTGGATCTTCTACATGCAGAAGAAGAGCGAGACATTCTCAAAGTTTTGTGAGTTCAAGGCACTGGTGGAGAAAGAGTCAGGGAAGTAGGTGAAGGCTCTTAGGAGTGACAATGGTGGTGAATTAATCTCTGTGAATTCAAAGACTTTTGCAGCGCAGAAGGAATTCGAAGAGAGCTCATAGCGCCTCATAACCCACAACAGAATGGGGTCGCGGAGCAAAAGAACAGAACGATTGTGGGTTCTGCATGGGCAATGTTGCATGATTAGGGCCTTGCCATACACTTATGGGCTAAAGCATGCAACACTGTGGTTTATGTGCAAAACCATTTTCCTCATATAGTACTTGGCATGAGTACACCCAAAGAGGCGTTTTCTGGTAAGAAGCCTGATATTTCTCATTTGAAGATTTTTGGCTCACCTGTTTACATTCATGTGACGAAGAATGCCAGGAAGAAGTTGGAGCTGACCACAAAGGTTGGGATATTTTGGGGGTACACATAAACACCCCACAACTATCGTGTGTATTTTCCAGACAGTCGGAAGACTGTTATGTGACGGGATATCAAATTTCATGAGGAGAAAGCCATGAAGTTGTCGCTTGAGAGGGAGATACACTTGCATGCATATGAGGAGCTATTAGTTCCTATGGATGAGCCTCAGGATGTGGATCAACCACAAGAGGAGGTTCATGGAGTGGAAGAAACCACTCATGCAACACCAAACATCAGAGGGCAGAAGCGCACTATAGAAGCTATGTGACTGAATCTTGATGCAGCACAAAATGTAGGAGCCCCTACATCACATCGCAGACAGAGACAGTCACCTAACCGATTTACTGGATACATGGCTCTGATGAGCAAGTGTATCGTGACAAAACCATATTATTTCGATGAAGCTGTGGAGGACCCTGCATGGGTAGATGCCATGGTGGAAGAGTATGATTTGATTGTCAGAAACAGTGCATGGGAGATTGTCCCAAGGCCAGAAGGGAAATCAGTGGTAGGTTCGAGATCGATCTAAAAAGTGAAGCAAGTTGCTGACAGGAGCGTTGAGAAGTAAAAGGAAAGATTTTTTGCTCGGGGCTTCTCACAGATCGAGGGGATCGACTATGAAGAAACCTTTGCACATATCGAAAGGTATTCTTCCATACAGACCATCCTTGCTCTCTCAGCGCAGATGGGTTGGCACATTCATCAGATGGATGTGAAGACTGCGTTCCTCAATGGAGTCATTGAGGAGGAGGTGTACATAGAGCAGCTTGAAGGATTCAAAATCTTCAGCAGCGAGTCACATGTGTGCAGGCTCAAAAGAGCATTGTATGGGTTGAAACAAGCACCTCGTGCTTGGTGCACACGAATAGACAGTTATTTCACTGAACATGGATTCACCAAGAATGAGGTGGATCCGAACCTATACCAGATTGTGGTGGAGGGTAAGTTGCTGATAATTGTACTTTATGTAGATGATTTGATATTGACAGGTGATGAACAGTTGATACTCTCATGCAAGGCTGATCTTGGAAAGGAGTTTGAGATGAAGGACTTGGGCCTCCTTCATTATTTCCTGGGATTGGAAATTTGGCAGCGGAAGGGTGTACTATTTGTGTCTGAAGGAAAGTATGCCCGGGAGATACTGGAGAAGCTCAAAATGCAAGGTTGCAAGCCTATAGACACTCCTATTCCTAGTGGTTGGAGGAAAGAGGATGCTATGTCAGCAGACGTACTGGATGCAACTATTTACTGACAGTTGGTTGGTTCGCTCATGTATCTAGTCAATACACGACCAGACATATGCTATGTTGTTAACCAGCTTTCAAAAGCTATGGTTAAGCCTACCAAGCTCTTTTGGAAGGGAGGAAATCACGTATTGAGATATCTCAGAGGCACATCAGGATATGGATTGTGGTACAGACAGTTGGATGAGGTGAAGCTGCATGGCTTCACGGATGTAGATTGGGCAGGGAGCCCAACGGACAGAAAGAGCACATCTGGAGGGATTTTCAGTATTGGGTCTACAACAGTTTCTTGGTACAACAGGAAACAGAGATCTGTGGCACTCAGTTCAGTAGAGGCCGAGTACATGGTAGCAATTTTGGCTGCATGCGAGGCTATATGGATGAGGAAAATCCTAGTCGGGTTGTTTGGTTCACACTTAGATCCTTCTGTGATATATTGTGATAATAAGAGTTGCATTAAACTCTCAGTTAATCTAGTATTTCATGATAGATATAAAAATATTGACATCCGGTACCATCATATCAGAGATTGTGTGCAGCGAAAGATCATGTTACTTTCTTACATTCCTACGGAGGATCAGGATGTTGATATTCTGATGAAGGCGCTCACCAGGAGCAAATTCGAATACCATAGATGTAGGATCAGGGCGGCAGATAATCCCTATCTTGTTGAGAGGGAGTGTTGAGATTGCAATAAGATGATGAGCTTAGTGAAAAGAGTTGCCTTCACTAAGTGGGCCCACAGGCTATTTTTGGCGCAAAGTTGATTTTTAGACTATGTCTATTTTTAGACATGTCGATCATATTCTGAGTTGCAGGATGCTATTTGTGGATGGTTGGTCAAGTTGGGAAAATAGATGAAATTCTATTTTTAGACATATTAGGCAGAATCTATTTTTAGATTGCCAATCTAAAAATAGATATGTCGAATATTATTAGCTCTTACTAATATTTGGACTCTAAACATTATCTTATTCTCTTGGAGCACTTCAGTTAAGTGCACAAATGTAGCACAGGAGCTGACAGAAGGAATTATGCTATTCCTGAGGGTTTAGTGGAGCTATTGGATGGAGGACTTCAGTTAGAACTCATGTGACAGAGTTTGGTGGAGTTGTAGAAGTAGTTGGTGGAGTTGTGTTCAGTTTAACTCAATTAGACATAGTTGAGCTAGTTGTATCTAGTCTAACTGATTGATACACTAGTGAGAGTGGTGTGGATTAATTAATAACTAATTCACTAAATATTAACTCATTAATCAACTGAAGAATACATCAGTTAACTACAGTGCATGGATAGTTTCAGTGGAGACCAGTGGAGAGATAGGTGAAAGGGCAAGATGACTATCAGTTGTGATTATAGTGATGCATTGATTGCATCCAACACTCAGTGGAGATGCCAATGAGGATTGCATGAGAAATGCTAGGTAAATTTCAAGTTCATTCAGAGCCATTCTTCAGCAGGGATTGCACAGTAGAGGCAGGCTAGTAGGTGGTAGAGATCGGTGCATGGATTTTCTAGATTAGGACCTGATTAGTGTGTAGCGATTGTATTGTACTGAGAGCTTGATATGATCAGCTTTGTATGAGGATTTTTACATGATCTCTATGAAATATATTATATACAGATAGTTGGGGCTTTTAGCTTGAGGCCTTCCCGTAAAAACACTGTGTTAATGTGTGTGAATTTTTATGCTTTCAATGTGTGCATGCAATTGATTTAATTTCCGGATGTGATGATCAATAGTAGAATAGATTATGTATTGTGCATGAAGTTAAAATAGTGTGTGATCAGGAGAATCTTGGATATATAAAGCATTAGTTATATAATTTCTACACATATTTTAATAACTTCTATTTTCTGTAAATGTGTTGTTAATAACATATACAAAAATATGGTGATGACATGACATTTTGCATAATCCAAAAGTTTCTTACTAATCTAGGTGGATATCAGTGACCACCAACCTATTCCATTTGGACCCGCACCATCAATTCTTTTAGTTTTTCACTTCAGCACAACTTACTATTTTTAGTAGGTTTTCGGGTCCTGCACTCCCGAAGCCATTTTGGGGCCACAATGATCCAGGTGGATATTGGTGGCCATCCATCTATTCCATTTGAACCCCCACCATCAATTCTTTTCATTTTAAAGTTGCCACACAACTTACTATTTTTAGTAGTTTTTTGGGTCCTGAACTTCCAAAGCCATTTTGAGGCCATAAATGACGTTTTTGGGAAACCCAGGAGCAACATGGGTCCATGGACATATGTTCTCACACCAAAAGTTGTATTCCTCATATAGATCTTTCTATCGAGCTATTGAGTGCCTCAAATGGAGATCAGATGCTAAAGTTACGTCCCCGAGAAGTTGAAACACCAATTTACCCAAACGGGACCCATAGTTTTGGTGCTTCATCTCCTAGAGTTAGGTTTTTGGACATTTTGGGTTTTACATTGTTTCTCAACAATAAATAGGTCTGTGAGCCTCATTGTAACATAGTGGAGGGGCATGTAGCCATCACATCTCTTCTCAGAGATACGCTACCAGTGCCCTCACCCTCTCATTTTGTAATATCTGGAATAGAAATAAATAGTAATATAAAGCACATAAACAAGAAACTATAGCAACTAGAGAGGCATCACATGAACCAGACATAACATGGAGAACACTGAGCCATTTTATTAAGTACCGAAAGACAAAATAAATACAAAGGTGATCAGAATGATGACAGCTTGACTTGCACTACGCAAGCATAGAAATACTCTTAGAATATATCGTGAAATGGATGCTCCCTCAATGACTATGTAATATCCAAGCTGTTGGTGCTATTGTCATGCTACTTCTACTTATAGAATGAACCCACTCTTTGGGGTTTCTCCTCACCTTAGAAAATTGTGAAACTTTGGGAATGGCCTCTCCACCCAATACCCAGAAAAACCCAGGGAGCTTTCTAAAAATGGATGACCTCCGAAAAAGACCTCCCTTGAGGTACCCCACTGTCCCAATGATAAACACTAGCCCCGAATGATCTGCTACAAAGGATGGCCTCCAACTCTACCAAAATGACCCCTTTCCAACTCTCTCGGGTTGAATCCCCTAATAAGCCCTCAATCTGGAATCTCCTCCTCCAAAGACTACGTCCTCCCTCTCACTGACTACACTGCCTATGCAAGTGAATAATCCCAACTATGGTTGCTCCAACTCTCTCCTAAGTGTAGTTTGTGTGTCTCATCACCCACTTTATTAACTTAATTAACTTAAAAAAAAAAAATTGGCCAAAATTAATATTACCAACTAGTTGTTGCTAATTGGGAATATTACAGTCCTCCCCGCCAAAAATTACTTGTCCTCAAGCAATGCCTGAACAAGCCTCCTCTCTAGCTGATGCTCCCCACCATCACTGTAAAATGTGCCCAGGTCCCAAATGCACCACTTAATCTTCCCTGACCTCTATATCACCCTGATATGGAGTGATCTCTCAATGTCATGATCCCAAGCCATCTTGTCCAACATGAAGCTCCACCTGCTCCACTCACCATCCTGCCATGCTAGTGAAGTCCACCACTTCATCAATGACTCGCTAAAGCCTGATGGAAGATATACATGATCTCCCCATGTAGTATAAAACTCACCCCTAGAGGTTATCGAGCTGTGTAGAGCTATAATGCTCAAGTATCCCTCTAATCCCTTAGAGGTGCCACCATGCTGATGTTGTGCTACTATGATCATGAGATACTCCCTGTCATGTGTAGGCTGTATCCTCCTCTCCTAAGACCTAGTGGCCAGAGATCTATGAGAGAAAAGCTCATTCAGACCAGGAATCACCATGATGCCAATACCTACCACTCCTAATGTAGCTCTGAATCTATGCAGCAACAGAGAAAATTTTCCTTGCCATCCGATGAAGGCCTCTGTGTACCCCCATGTGCCAACCCAGCAATGAACTAGATCACTTTCTGTCCTGACTTCAAACATCATGAGACAGAATGGGCTATCAATCAACTAAATCTCTGCATCCCATAGTTGGACCTGCTGCACCATAGCTCTGACAACTGCAGGAATCCCTTCGTTCCTCATCTCTAGTCCCTGCTCATGACCAATATAGAGGGTCCATATATCATGGGAAAATCTGATGCACGCTAACCTGCACTGTGTCGGCCACTATGTAGTATGAATGACCGTTGGAAGCCATATGTGACAAATAGCCACCCCTTGAATGAAATCAATAGATAGATATCTGATACTCACAATTGAATCAAGCACTAGTACATTTGGAGGAAATTCCGACACTTGGTTCCGACACTTTTGACCAAATGTCGGAAATTTCCCCAATTTTTTTCAATCCCGCCCGAAACCATCGCTATACCAACATTTAGAGAAAAGTGTCTCAATACCGACACTTAGACAAAGTGTCGCAATTGCGATGTTTGGAGGAAGACGTCGCAATTGCGACACTATGCCCCAAAGCGTTGGTATTGGGACGGCTGCTTCCGAACGTCGCAATTGTGACACAATGTCTAAGGGTCGCAATTGCAACGTTTGGAGGCATCTGTCGTAATAGAGACGCTTTGGCCACTGTCATTATAACAACACTTATATTCAATAAATGACACTTATACGCAATTGCGACACTATGCCCCAAAGCGTCGCTATTGCGACGACTACTTCCAAACGTCGCAATTGCGACACAATGTCTAAGTGTCGCAATTGCAATGTTTGGAGGCATCCATCGTAGTAGCAACACTTTGGCCACTATCGGTATAACGACACTTACACTACTACATTTGGGGGAAATTCCGACACTTGGTTCCGACGCTT
>CM076582.1:860315034-860383596 GCA_034641835.2 Pinus albicaulis
ATTTTGGTTGGATTTGTTGTGGAATACCTCGGTCATGGAGTTGCATTCATTTTGCAGTGGGATGGATTATTTTTCCATCCTGCAACATTCATCAACCAGTTATTCTTTGTTCTTATAAGGATTCTGATATGGCTCTATAAATCTTGTTATAGTCGAGCGTGGAAATGATTCAACTTTTTTTATTTAATGAATCATATAACCTCCCAAAATTTTCAAGTTTCATTAATCCAAGTTGGTTTAAGAGCATGGAGAAAATTTTCCTGTGTTAGCTCATTGCATGGAAGGATTGTCTTCAGATATGGTTGATTCTTCGTCAATTCTAGAGAATGTCAATGTGAACATGTTGTTTGACATGTTATTAGAAGAAGCCAAAGTGCTCTTGGCTTCTATCTAGCAACTCGAGGATTGGTATAAATGAAAAGGCAATCATTTCAGGTCTTTCTGGAAACCAAGTTACTCAAGCATCATGAGAATATGGAGAAAATGTTGAATGGTCTACGTGAGGAAGTTAATTCTGTCAGTTCTCGGGTTACTACATTGGATATCTCTAACCTTGGCGGCACACAACTTGACTTGGGGGGAGGTGGTTCCAATGTTGCTTTAGAAAGGAAAATATATCATCGCTTGCGGGGGTCTAACACCTTTGGTCATGGACATTGCTGAAGAACGAGTTCCTTGTTGGTGAATGATGGTTTCAAAAATCCTGAAGATATATGTTTCCATGTAAATATATTTTAATACTTAGGTATTTTTGTCAAATTTTTAGTAGTTATGTATTCAATATAGGAAGGAATTGTAGCTCTAGAGATAGAAATCATTTTGTATGGACTGATGAACACCTATTTTGTCAAAAATAAAAATAAAAAATGTGTAAGGATTGTAGCCCATAATCCATATTTTATGAATATCAAAACCCTTACTCATTCCTTTAAAAAAAAATGAACTAGAGGCCTTTGATTAAAGGAAAAGTCTCAACCTCCTTTTGTTGAATGGATTGTTCACCTTTTATTTTGAAGGAAATCTAATAGACTTGATATTCAAAAGTGTCCCTTATTTTATGGGAGCTCAAGGCTTATATCTAGATAGATGAGTCCATATTTCAACATTGAAAATGATGTTCCTTCTATTATTCCTATCTAGATAAAAATCCCCTACTTCCCCCTCCACTGTTGGAATGATGAAACATTCAAAAATATTGGCAATGCCTTAGGAAACAAAGTATGGACATAGAATAACCTAAGGATGGGATGTTTTTTGTGTTTACATTTGTGTTGAAGTTTATTTGGGTAAAGGCATCCCATAAGTAATACAACTATATTTAGATAACTGAACCTTGAGGAAGTTGAGTATGACCAACTTACCTTCAAATGCAAGGTCTATCATGAATATGGTCATTTTTCTAGAAATTATTCAAAATCTTAAGATGCTCCCTCCCAAAAGGAAGAAGGAGACAACTGGAAAAATTCCAAGAGAATAAGAGGTCCCTAAAGGCCACAAATTCCCCCTTAGGCCCATGAGAATCATATTGGTCCTAAGGTATCACTTCCTCCTTACCATTGTTTAGGGGATCACTCTTCATTGAATCTGCAAGCTGATTGTAAAAGCTCTCTCAAAAATTAATTTGAAGTCCTAAAGTGACTAGAGAATATAGAGGAAACTTACAAAAAATTTTAAGATCTTCATGTGAATGAATCTTCCCAAAGAAATAAAGAGGAAGAGGAAGGCATGCCTCAACTTGAAGATGTTCCAATCCCCATACAAGTTCCATAGAGAGAAGAATAATAAGAACATGCTTTTGAGTCTCCCCAAAGACCTCTGTCAATCCTCTTTTCTTTGTTCCACTGGATAAGGAGATCTTTAGAAGCGATACTACTTGTGACATTCTTATAAAAAGGCCATGTAGGAAAGCATGAAAATAAATAAATAAATATATTCACTATCAGTAATATGATAAGGATTTAGAGTTGGGGACTCAAAAATGAATCAAAGAGGCATTGATTAAAGTCACCATAAGTGTAAAGAAATAGATAGGCATGATTCCTCCGTAGGGAGGGTGTATAAGATCCACAAGTAAGTGATGAAGGTGGAATCTTGGAACTATAAAGCTTAGGGAATGAAAAAATAATATTATAAATTAAAAGTTCGATTAGAGAAAAAAAAACATGTGATTATTCTACTTTAGGAGGCTAAAATGCAAGAGGATGAACTTTTGATTAAAGGAAAAAGTGTGTGGAGAGGTAGTGAACCCTTAGCAACAAGCTTAAAAGGTGCTTTAGGAGGAGTCTACACTCTTTGGGACCCTTTAGTATTTCAGAAGCTTTAAGAATGGAAATATCCACATTGGGTAGCCCTCAACCTTGATCCAAATTTATGAAGGATCGAAATGAAACACAAATTTAAACAACACAAAGATACAAAGAAACATAACTTAAATTAATAAATAGAAAATGTTGAAAGTTATTTACATGCATAATGAAAACAAACTAGCTCGAGCGATGGTAGTTTGTCTTTGAGAATAGCTAAATGCCTTATGAACTGAGTTACAATGAGACTCTAAGGTCTTTTTATCATGAAGAAACAATGAAAACCATAAACATCCAAAATCCTAAACCTAGGAGATGAAGCACTAAAAGCCAGTGGGGTTTGATGGGGTTAGTTGGAATGTCAACTTCCCAGGGGTTGTAACTTTGGCATACAATCTCTGTTTGGCGCACATGATATCTCATTTGAAAAGTATATCCGAGGAAAAAAAATTTCGATTGCAAAAACCGTATTTGATCCATGTTTCCCACTTCCCCCAAAAACACCGTTTAGGGCCCCGAAACAACTCCAAAAGTTCAGGACTCGGAAAATTGCCAAAATTAGAAAACTGTTGAAATAGGAAATTATGCAAGAAAATAGGAAACTGAAAGGAAACAATGTTGGGGGTCCAAGTGGAATAGGAAGGTGGTCACCAATATCCACATGGATCGGTCATCCTCCCTTATGAAGCAATGGTCCCCATTGTGTTGAGTGCGTCCATGAGATGGGGAAACTTCTGTTGAACTTGGTCCCTGGTGACACACTTTCCTTGGTGCAGGAGTTGGTCAACTTTGACAACCTGATATATTTGGATCCTCTGTTGTTGAGTGTTCTTGATCTATGTGTCCATGATCTGATCACTTCTGGCTTTTCCAATGCAATCTGGGTTGAGCTCTATTGGTGTTAGCTACTCAACAATGTTTGATGTGTCCAATAATGGTGGAAAGTATGGTTGAAAGTGGTCCACATTGAATATTGGGTGCATGCCAATGAATGGGAATATACTTAGCTTGAAAGTGTTGTCACCCATAGCCTTGGTGATAGTGTAATTCCTATATTGGATTGGTCGAAGCTTCCAATGGGCTCCGACAAAATGTTCCTTCTACAAATGCAAAAAAACCTTATCACCCACTTGAAAATTACGCAGAACCCGATGTTGATCAAAACGTTTTTTGTACTTATTCTTGGCTTTATCCAGGATATCATGAACCTACTTGCATATGTGCTAGATTCATTCAATAAAATTGATGGCCTTATCAATTTTCGATTGAACGAGTGTAGGTTATGTCTGTGTAGTTACAAGAGGCATTACACCATCAATGGGACACAATGGTTGAAATCACAGTTCCACTTGAAAGGGGTTTGTTGTAGCCATGTTGGACATAGGGAAGGATCTCATCTCATGTTCGTGGATTCTTAGATTTGTACATGTAGTATATGCACTATTATCCTTTTGACTACCTTTGTCTAGCCATTATTCTGGGGGTGGGATGCAGTCGACTTGCTGAGCTTGTTGTCCATAAATGACCAGAGGCTCAACCAAAATTCACTTAGGAACCTACTATATCGATATGATATAATGGTATGTGGAATCCAAAAATGTATCTATACTCATTTAAATAAGAGTTTAGCAGTGGCTTCCATTGTGATACTCTTCTTGCATGAAACCAATATGGACATCTTAGAAAATATATCAACAACAATAAATGCACAATCATTACCATGCTTGGTCAAAGGAAGGCAAGATATATAGTCCATGGAGATATATTCTCATGTATGGCTAGGGGCAGTCAGAGGAGTGTATAGGCCTTGCTTCTTAATGGATGACTTCGCGATGGCATAGGTAGTGCAGGATCTGATATAGTTTCCAACATCTTTTTGAAGCTTTGGCCAATAAAAATACTTTTGCAGTACTGCCACTATATTTTCCACACCAAATTTTCATGTGACTAGGTTGTAACGTGCCTCCAAAATCAGCTTGACACACTCGCTTGAAGGAATACAAAGATGTCTCAGTTAGCACAACAATTCGTCGTGAAAGTGGAAGTCTAAAATTGGAAAACCATTATATCATATGAGGATGGATTTATGAAGGAATGAAATTAAATACATATTTGAACAAGAGCATCGAGATATAGTGAAATGAAACTTAAATTAATAAATAGCAAATGTTGAAAATTATTTACATGTAGAATTAAAACAAACTAGCTCAGGTGATGGTAGCTTATCTATGAGAAGAGATGTGACAACTACATGCCTTATAAAGTGAGTTATAATGAGGCTTTGAGGCCTTTTTATCATGAAGAAACAAATAGAAACCCTAAACATCCAAAAATCTAACCCTAATAGATGAAGCACCAAAAGATTGTGTGCCCCGATGGTGTTATTTGGAACGTCAACTTCCCAGGGTCATAACTTTGGCATATGATATCTAGGGCGCACAAGATAGCTCGTTAGAAATTTATATCCGAGGAAAAAAAATTTGACTGCAAACATAATATTTGAAGAATCTTTTCCCGTTTCCCAAAAAATAATCGTTTAGGGCCTCAAAACAACTCTGGAAGTTTAAGGCTTGAAAATATACCAAAATTATAAAATTGTTGAAATAGGAAATTGTGCTAGAAAATAGGAAATTGAAAGGAAAAAATGTTGGGGGTCCAAGAGCAATAGGCAGGTGGCCACCAGTATCCACTTGGATCAATGCTCCCCCCTTAGTAAGCATGGTCCCCATTACGTTGAGTGCCTCCATGAGATGGGGAAACTTCGGTTGAACTTGGTCCCCGGTGACCCACTTGCCTTGGTGTAGGAGCTGGTCGAATTTGAAAGTTTGATACTGTTGGATCCTATGTTGGCGAGTGTTCTTTATTTGTGTGTCCATGATGTGATCACTTGTGGCCTATTCAATGCAGTTTAGGCTAAGCTTTGTTGGTGTCAGCTTCTCATCAATGTATGATGTGTCTAATAATGGTGGAAAATATGGTTGAAGGTGGTCCACAGTGAATACTACGTGCATGCCAAGGAATGGGGGGATACTTAGCTTGAAAAAATTTTCACCCATAACCTTGGTAATGGTGTAAGGCCCGCATCGGAGTGGTTTAACCTTCCAATGGGCTCCGACAAGACGTTACTTTTGCAAATGCAACCAAAGCTTGTCGCCCACTTGAAAATTATGTGGCACCTAATCGTTGTTTGTACTTATTATTGGATTTATCCAATATATCATGAACTTGCTATGGATGTGTTGAATGTGTTCAATAAAATTAATGGCCTTATAAGCTTCAAATTGAACATGTGTAGATTATGTATGTGTAGTTGCAAGAGGCATTGCAACATCAATGGGACAAAATGGTTGAAATCTTCGGCCCCCCTGAAATGGGTTGTGGCCAATCAAACTATGGAGAGCCCTATTGTAGCTATGTTGTACATAGGTAATGCTCTCATCCCATTTATTGGATGCTTAGAATTGTACATGCATAATATGTTGAGATTCAACAAGAAATATTTTTGATCCTAGTGAAATTAAGCACCTACAATAGGGTGGGGCCCACAGGCTATTTTTAGGTGTATGTCTATTTTTAGATGCATGTCTATTTTTATTATGCCTTAATTTAGATGGACATTAAACTATAATCTATTCTCAATGAGAACTTGAAAATAGTTAACTGTAGTGGAAAACCAATTAGCTAAGTGAATTTCGAGTTAAGTGGTTGGTTGGTGGGACATGCAGGTTGACTTGAGTTGTAACTGAGTGATTCTAGTTGTAACAAAGTTGGAAGTGCAGTGGTGCATGAGTTGTGCAAGTTGTAAATAGTTTAAATCAGTTAAGTGAGTTAAACTCAGTTGTGCTAGTTGTAACTGAGGATACACTAGTGAGAGATCAAGTGAATTAATTATTAATTAATTCACAAGTAGTGATCTCACATACAACTAAAGATTTACTATTATTAACTGCATGCATGTAAGATCCAATGGAGACCCAGTTGAGTTTTAGGTGAAAGGGAAGTAAACTATCAATTGTGACATTATCCGCTTGCACATATGCAAGCACACACACACATTAGATGATCCCATGATACTTGTGCATTCAAGGCAGTCAAGAAGGAATCAATTCAGGGATTGCTTTCAGCAAGGATTGCGCAGTCAAGGAAGGCCATCTGGAGACAGTAAATTGAGCAAGGGATTTGCCAATTTTTTGTATGACAGTGTGAGAAAATTAGTTGATGTACTAAGAGCTCTTGTGATTGGAGTTTTGTATGTAATTGTTTCATGATCCATGATATAATATACAATAGAATATATTGGGTTTTTTAGTTGTAAGCTTTCCCCAGGAAATTATATGTGTTGTGTGTGATTGATCTTTCTTCATGCTTATGTAATTGGCGATTGTGTTTTTAATTCTGAAAAGATTTGTAGAAGCGATTTAGTATTTAACTTTAGCATATTGTTAGATCGAGTGAATCAAATATATACATGCATATTGTATAATTCTACATGGTATCAGATCACAGGAAATTTCAGAATTGAAGCAGGAGATGAGTTTGTGGTTGGATAGAATTCGAATTTGCAGAAATACTTTCTTGGTTCTAAAGCTGATTCAAGATCAAAATGGATTTCAATGTCTTGAGGTTAGAGTATGCACTTGAGGGCAACTCGAACTACATTTCTTGGAAGGACAGGATGGAGGCGGCATTGTAAAACAATGGCTTGAAGGAATTCATTGAAAAAGATGTTCCTAAGCGAGATGTTGCCAACCTTGATGCATGGAAAAAGAAAGTGGCAAAGGAGAGGAGGATCCTGTTGGAGGGAGTACGAGACCACATTGTCTCAAGCCTCTATGGGAAATCCACACCACATTATGTGTGGAAGGCTTTGACGGATCTATTCCAAAGCAGTAGCGACCATAGGAAATTGGCGCTCAAAGATAAACTCAGGAAGATCAAGATGGAAAAGGGCCACACCATTCCAAAGTATCTCACAAAGTTTGTCCAATATCGGGATGAACTGGGGAGTGTGGGAATAATAGTCGTTGATGTTGATTTGGCGATCTTGTCTCTCCTAGGACTTCTTAAGAGTTGGCACAGTTATGAAGACTCTGTCAATGGACGGGAAAAATTCCCGGATTGGGAACGACTGTGGTTGAATCTGGTTCAGGAGGATTTTAGGTGGAACACCAGAGATGGATCTTCATCAAAGCATGATGATGAAGAGGATTTTTCTTTGGCTGCCAATGATCTGAATGTAATGTACTAGTTTTTTTGTGTTAAGTATCCAAACAGTAAATAAAATATGTGCATAAGGTTCTCTGAAGTTTGCAAGTGAAACAAATGAATTTAACTTAGTTAAACAAATTTCTGTGTGAGGTTAAAGCATGTAAATTTCTTGTAAAACACTATATAGCAGTAAATAACATAGAATTAAACATCACATGTAACAGTACTCAACAAATTTGATGAAGCAGTTCACCCCTCCTAGGCTACATCGGCTGGTCTAGCTTCCAATGGCATGTCCCTCATATCTTATTGCTAAAAAATGGTAAGTTAATGTGAAATAAAACCTCAAATGGTTGTGCTCTTTGTAAAAACAACTTCAAAATTATTGAATTAGCCAGGAATGACTTTTCATTTGCAGAAAACAGAGAATGGATGCCCAATACACTGAAAACATCCTAGTGGCCCTGGTGGCTCCTTGATATCTCCTCAAGCTAAACCTACACAACATGATCTCTATTGGCTCTAAAACATGTCCCAATGTGTTCAGAATGTCGAAATTAGTCTAGGTAGACTCTTTTTTCTCCCAAATTGGTCGAAAATTGGTTTCTCCATACATTTTTCCTAGTGACACCTAGGAAAACTCCACTAAATGTGGAGACTGTTAGATAACTAGAGTTAAATTAATTAGAAAGCCCCAAATCTGGGGGCGCGCTCCCAATTCCACCGGACAGTTAGGGGATGGCATTAAATTTAGGCGAGGAGTGGTCACATGACCCTCCCGCCGTAATCGTCGTCTAAGCCATCGATGTGTTGGAACCCGGAACTGTTGGTTCCTTATCCGCTGCATTAAACATTAGGTGGTACTGGTCACATGACCTATCGATGAAACCATCAGAGTAGCTGCCCATAAACTGTTGAATGAACTGCTGACCTAAAAATTCATGGTCACATGTGCCTTTATACCCGTGCGGATGAGGTTGTAACCACCGGAGTGTTAGCGCTTGGTCAAGGGCCAGCCCCCTTACCACCGGCGCGAAACTTGATGTCATTTAAAATTTGAACTGCAACAATAACATAACAAGAATGACTCGTGGCCCGAACCGTCAGGCACTCCTGCACATGAATTGGAGGTCTCGGGTTCCATTTTTGCTGACTCCATAATTTTGCAATATGCCTCATGACTTCTAGCCTTGGGCCACGTGGCAGCCTCTAGGCAAGCCACATGGCGCCCAATGATAGGCCGAAAAAAACCTTAATATAATTTTTTTTGTAAAATATATTTTTTTACAAAATTTCTATACAAAGTCAAACTGAGTCAAAGGTCTAGTTTTTGGAGTTTACTGGGCTTTTCAAAACTTCATAACTTCTACATACGACCTTTGTTTTGCGAACCGTTCATGGCACCAAAATCACAACGACGAGACCTTTCCGTTCACTTAGGTTGCAAGCAATTCTAAGCACTTTCATTTTTGAGCATTTTTTAGCAATGGACATGATCTCCTGACAACACCTCCCCACTGGGACGCTTTTGGACCCCAAAATATTTCTGGACTACTGAACATGAAGATGAGGAGACTGTGTCCCCACTCTTCCAATATTAATCCACTGAAATTTCCCTGATTTCATTAATTGGAGCTTTTCTTGAAACGACAAATTTTTCCTTGAATCCATTGACCAACTGTTGCTAACTTTGACCTTGTCATGTTGCACATTTTCGAAACTTGCAGAACAACAACTTAACTTTGCAGTAAACACATTGTTTCTACATTGGTCTATAATCAAAGGAAACTGAAAATTACTTTCACCTTGCATCCTGTCCTTACGGAAATTTTTTGCTGAATTAGCCTTGTACTTGTGTCGATTCCGGGCCAAGTTTCCTTGCCATTGTACCATGCCTTTCTGAAACCAGAAATGATCATTTCTGAACTTTGTGCCTTCTTTTCTATGTTTCTTTGGCCTCTCTTGGACCTTTTCACCTTCTTGCATCGATACTTTGTTTTTAGCACCAATCGACACCAAAGACGATTGCTGCAACTGCTTGTCATCTTTCAAAGACAACCTGCTTTCAAACTGAAACAACTCATTATTTACATTAGCATTTACATGAAAAATACTATATACAACTTCCCTTTGTTTAATCATCATCAATGTCAAGTTTTTATTTTCATTGACGAGCCTCTTCATCTGCCCTGCATTCACTAAAGAAGAGTCTAGTTTTTTGCGATGTGCTCTCACAATGTACTCCTTTCCATCCTTGAATAAATGGTATTTTTTCTCATGTCGATGGAAGATAGCTTTCGTGTCATACAAGTAAGGACTTCCCAACACCATACCTATAATATCAAGTGGAACAACATCTAATTCAACTGTGTCAATAAAATGTGTTGTTATTGCAAAGCGCAACATGCACTTCTTTGAAACCTGTAAATTTGCATCCTTACAAATCCAATCAAGAGGATATGGTTTCGAATGTGGAATGGTCTCAAATTTTAGTTTCTTGACTAAGTCTTCAGAAATAAGATACACTTGCAACCCACTGTCAAATAGTGTGTCAACCTTGATATGTTTGGAAATGACCCTCACATGAAACAGTTCAATTCTCTTCACTTCGCTTGGAGCTTCTATGTGACAGTTAGAAATACTAGAACTGGGTTCAGTTGCAATCTCTTTCCCCTTAAATTTCCTTAGTGTCATAGCTATGATTTTTTTTCATCTCCCGAATCTGACCCTAAGTCTTGTTCAACTATTGCGATTGTCTTTCCTTTCTCCTTGGCTTTATCTTTGGCTTTAAAACTTTCTACTTTCATCTCTGGATGAAGTTTCCAACAATGGTCCTCATCATGGCTTGTTTTAGAATAGTGTTTGTAGAAAAAAATTCCCTTCTCTTTTCTAGAATTTGCATTTCTCTTTTTCTTCCATTTTCCTTGAAACTCACTTTCCTCATTCCCATCTAAGTTTTGTTTTCCCCTTGCCTCTAAATGTGTGGCTTGAACACAAACCTCATCTAAGCTTGTAGGGTTAAACATGAGAATGGTATGTCTTAGGTAACTATGTAAACCTCCTATATACATGAGTAAAGTGTCTTGGCTATGAAAATCTACTCCTAGTAAAAGAGCTCTTCTTCTAAATTCTTGGGTATAAACTTGAAAATTTTGTCCTTTCAAATGTTTAAAATTTTGCCAATCCGTTATGGATTTGTGCATGTGAGCTAATGGATAAAACTGTTGTTTTATTGTAGAAATGAAATCAGACCATTATAAGATAATCTTACCATTTTTTTCGATCTCCTCCTTTGTCTTGGCTTCCCACCAAACAAGAGTTGCACCTTCCATTCTCAATGAAGCTAGTTGGATTTTGGTTTCATCATCATGAAAATTTTGATATCTCAAACAGACCTCTAATTGCCTAATCCAATTATCTAGCTTTTCTGCATTAACTTCACCATCAAACTTTAGCAATTCAAACTTAACATCAATTTTAAGAAAAGGGTTTTTACCCGTGTTCTTGACTTTGTGAGAATGATGTACTGAAGATGATGTAGAGGTTGATGAAGATGAAGATGAGAGTGATGATGGTGACTTTCCACTGTCTCCATTTCCTCCATTACCCTTCTTGGATTTATCCTCATCATTATGGCCTCCTGATGATCCCTCTCCTTCCTTGTGAAGTTTGGACCCTTCTCCTTCAAGTTTCTCATTTCTTTCTTGATAAAAAACTCTCACCATTTTAGTCAAGTCAAGGAATGCTTTTCTGAATACTCTTTCTTCCTCTTTGGGATCAACTTATTTAGGAATTTGTCCTTCTCCTGAAGTCATGCTTATGGCTTCTTTTGCTTCTCTTTGAGGTGAAATTGAAGGTGGAGATAATGGCACTCTTGCCCTCCTTGGCTGAGGATTACTTAAAGTCTTCGCCAAATGACCTTCTCCTCTCTTAAGCTTTAGCCTAGTAAGCATGAAAACACTTGCAAAAAGTTAAACAAACTTTGCACAATAACAATACAGAGAGTAAAAACCTGGCTCTGGTACCAACTTGATCTGAATGGAATGTATTAGTTTTAATGTGGTAAGTATCCAAATAGTAATTTAAATATGTGCATAAGGTTCTTTGAAGTTTGCAGGTGAAACAAATGATTTTAACTTAGTTAAATAGATTTCTATGCGAGGTTAAGGCATTTAAATTGCTTATAAAACATTGTACAATAGTAAATGACAGAGAATTAAAAATCACATGTAATAGTACTCAGCAAATTTGATGAAGCAGTTCACCCCTCCTGGGCTACATATGCTAGTCTAGCTCCCAATGGCATGTCCCTCATATCTTATTGCTAAAAAATGGTAAGTAAATGTGAAATAAAGCCTCAAATGGATGTTCTCTTTGTAAAAAAAGCTTAAGAAAGCTTGAATTATCCAGGAATGACTATTCATTTGCAGAAAACAGAGAATGGATGCCCAATACACTGAAAACACCCTAGTGGCCCTAGTGGCTCCTTGACCTCTCCTGATGCTAAACCTACACAATATGATCTTTGCTAGCTGTGAAACCTATCCCAATGTGTTCAGAATGTCAAAATTATTCTAGGTAGACTCTTGTTTCCCCCAAATTGGTCGAAAATTGGTTTCTCCATGCATTTTTCCCAATGACACCTGGGAAAACTCCACTAAATGTGGAGACTGTTAGATAACTTGAGTTAAATTAATTAGAAAGCCCCAAATATGGGGGTGCGCTCCCAATTCTGTTGGACAGTTAGGGGATGGCATTAAAGTTAGGCAGGGAGTGGTCACATGACCTTCCCGTCGTAACTGTCGGCTAATCCACCGATGTGTTGGAACCCGTAACTGTTGGTTCCTTGTCTTCCGCATTAAACGTTAGGTGGTACTGGTCACATGACCTACCACCGAAACCATTGGAGTAGCCTCCCGTGAACCGTTGAATGAACTACCGAATTAAATAGTCGTGGTCATATGTGCCTTTATACCCGTGCGGATAAGGTTGTAACCGCTGGAGTGTTAGCGCTTGGTCGCGGCGGGAGGTCCCCTCAAGCGGGGGCTGGCCCCCTTACCATCGGTGTGAAACTTGATGTCATTTTAAATTTGAACTACAATGATAACATAACAAGAACGACAAGTGGCCCAAACTGTCGGGCACTCCTGCACGCGAACTAGAGGTCTCGGGTTCCATTCTCGTTGATTCCATAATTTTGCAATATGCCTCATGACTTCTGGCTTGGGGCCATGTGGCAGCCTCCGGGCAGGCCACGTGGCGCCTACTGATAGGCCGAAAAAAACCTTAATATAATTTTTTTTACAAAATTTCTATATAAAGTCAAACTGAGTCAAAGGTCCAATTTTTGGAGTTTACTGGGCTTTTCAAATCTTCATAACTTCTGCATACGACCTCTATTTTGCGAACTTCTCATGGCACCAAAATAGCAACAACAAGACCTTTCCGGTCGCTCAGGTTGCAACCTATTCTGAGCACTTTCATTTTTGAGCATTTTTTAGCAATGGACATGATCTCCTAATCATCCAAGGCGAAGAAGGGGAAGGGGAAGAAATTACATTCTAAATCCGAGTCTAAAGGAAAGAAGTAGGACATGTCCAAGGTAAAGTGTTTTCACTACCACTAACATGGGAATTTTGCTACTAACTGTCCACAAAAGAAGAAGAAAAATAAGGTTGTTGGAGCTGCAACTGGTGAGGCCCTTGCCTCGCAATTTGATTTTGACTTCTCCTTGATTGCATGCATGGTACCAAGTGCATTAGGATCGATGTGGTATTTGGATAGTGGCGCTTCCTTTCACATGACAGGAGACAAGGAAATTTTCAGTGACTTGGAGGAGAAATATCTCTAGATGCATATTGAGATGGGCGACGATGGACGGTACAATGTTATCGGGATTGGTACCATTACCTTTCAGAGGGAGTCAAATAAACCATTTCAATTAAAATATGTGATGCATGTACTAGGTCCGAAGAAAATTTTTGTCTCAGCCGCAATGTTGGAGGACAGAGGCTATGACATTGTTTTTAGTGATGGAAAATATTTCCTACGACATAAAACAACGGGTCAAGCCAAGAGGATAGGGATTCGAGTTAAGAATATCTACAAGTTGGAGGTAGATGGCTGTGCTGCCATGGTGGGCAAGGTGAAGAAAATGGTGAGTTGGGATGAGGGTGAATTATGGCACAGGTGATTGGGACATCTTCATTATGGAGCCTTGAAAGTCATGCAACAAATATCTCCTGGACTTCCAATGGGAACATTTACTCAGTTAGATCAGTGCAAGGGCTGCACCATGGGGAAGTATGTAAAGTCCACCTTTCATGAGAAGGATAAATGTGCTTCGAGGATCCTTGAGAGAGTTCACACAGACATGTGTGGACCATTATTGGTTGCTTCAACAACAAAACATAAGTACTTTGTAATATTTGTTGATGAATTTTCTCGTAAATGCTAGATCTTCTTCATGCAGAAGAAAGATCAAACATTATATAAGTTCTGTGAGTTTAAGGCATTGGTGGACAAAGAGTCGGGGAAGTAAGTGAAGGCTCTTAGGAGCGATAATGGTGGAGAATACATTTCTAACGAATTCAATAACTTCTGTAGCAAAGAAGGAATTCAAAGAGAACTCATGGCGCCTCATAACCCACAGTAGAATGGGGTCACGGAGAGGAAGAACAGAACAATCGTGGGTGCAGTGCGAGCGACGTTGCATGATCAGGGCCTACCAATGCATTTGTGGGCGGATGCATGCAACACTGCGGTTTATGTGAAGAATCGTTGTCCTCATAGAATACTTGGCATGAGTACATTTGAAGAAGCTTTCACTGGTAAGAAACTGGATGTTTCACACTTTAAGATTTTTGGCTCATTTGTTTATGTGCATGTGACCCAGGATGCCAGGAAGAAGTTGGAGCCGACTGCTGAAGTTCAGATTTTTGTGGGGTACATAGAAACACCGCATAATTATCATGTGTATTTTCCAAACAACAGAATGAATGTTGTGAGACGAGATATAAAATTTGATGAGGGGAAAGCCATGTGGTTGTCGCTTGACAGGGAGCTGGACTTGCATGCGTAGGAGGAACTGTTGGTTCCCAAAGGTGAGTCTCAAGATGTGGATCAACCACATGAGGAGGTTCATGGAGTGGAGGAAGCCACTCATGCAGAGCCATCCATCATAAATGGCAGAAAGTGCACCATGAAACCTGATAGGATGAGACTTGATGCTACAGAGAATGTAGGAGCCCCTACTTCACAGCGCAGATAGAGACAATCTCCTAACCGATTTACTAGATACATGGCTCTTACGAGAAAATGTATTGTGACTAAACCATATTCCTTTCAGGAAGTAGTGTAGCAGCCTACTTGGGTTGATGCAATGGTGGAGGAGTATGAATCCATTGTAAAAAAAAGTGCATGGGAAATTGTCCCAAGACCAGTTGAAAAATCAGTGGTAGGTTCGAGATGGATCTACAAGGTAAAGCAAGTTGTTGATGGGAGTGTGGAGAAATACAAGGCCAGATTTGTGGCCCAGGGTTTCTCACAGATCGAGGGGATAGATTATGATAATACTTTTGCGCCTATCTCAAGGTACTCTTCCATGAGTATCATCCTTGCACTCTCAGCGCAGATGGGCCGGCGCATTCATCAGATGGATTTGAAAATTGTGTTTCTTAATGGGATCATTGAGGAAGAGGTGTACATAGAGTAGCCTGAAGGTTTTGAGATCTTCAACAACGATTCGCATGTGTACAGGCTCAAAAGAGCAATGTATGGGTTGAAGCAAGCACCCCGTGCTTGGTACACTTGGATAGACAGCTATTTCATCGGACTGGGCTTCACCAAAAGTGAAGCAGATGAAAACCTGTACCAAATTGTGGTGGAGGGTAAGATTTCAATCATTTTTCTTTATGTTGATTATTTAATATTGACTAGTGATGAGAAACTGATACACTCATGCAAGGAGGATCTTGCAAGGGAGTTCGAAATGAAGGATATGGGCCTCCTTCATTATTTCCTTTGATTGGAAATATGGCAGCGAAATGGTGAAATTTTTGTGTCTCAAGGAAAGTATGCAAAGGATATACTGAGTAAGTTTAACATGGAGAGCTGCAAACCCATGGATACGCCTCTTCCAGGAAACTGGAGGAAAGATGATGCTACTTCTGGAGAGGTAGTGGATGCTATTGTCTATCGACAGTTAGTGGGTTTGCTAATGTATCTAGTCAACATGAGACCGGCCATTTGCTATATGGTTAACCAACTGAGTCAAGCTATGGTTAAGCCTACCAAGCTCTTTTGGAAGGCGGGGAAGCATGTCCTGAGATACCTGAGGGGCACATCAGAGTATGGTTTATGGTACAGAAGAACGAATGGAGTAAATTTTCATGGCTTCACCGATGCAGATTGCACTAGCAGTCCATCAGATAGAAAGAGCACATCAGGGGGGATCTTTAGTATTGGGTCTACAACCGTTTCTTTGATCTGAAAGGACTGTAGTAGTTTTGATGTGCTAAGTTTCTTTTTATTTTATAAACATGTTCATACTTGTCTCATTAGTTTGCTTAAGGATTGAGGATTTTAACCATGAATTGTAGATGATTTTAGTGAATTAGAAGCATGAAATAAGCACAAATAACACTGAATAATAGTGTAAAACATAGAAATAAGTCACCACATAACATTTACACAGTAGGCATGATGAAGCAATTCACCCCTCCTAGGCTACATCTGCTGGTCCAGCTCCCAATGGCATGCCCATCTTTCATTATGCTCAAAATTTTGCAAATACATGCAGTTACAGACCTCTAATGGTTGTTTTATCTGCACCAATGGCTCCAAAATTCTCCAATTAGTCAAGAATGACTCTTCATTCACTTTGAATGGGCGAAAATTGAGTCTCCTACTCATTTTCCCAGTTACACCTAGAAAAGCTCCACTAAATGTGGAGGACTCCACTTAACTGGAGTCAAAATAGTAAATCCGCCCAAAATTTAGGCGCGTTATAAAACTTCACCGAATTAACCGTTTAAATTTAATTTTTGGTTGGGAAAATGACCCCCGAACCCCGCGGTTAACAACCGATGGATGCTTTGGCAGAACCCGCATTAAACTTCAGTGAAAAACGTTGGATCGTGGTTGAGTGATGGGTTTGTGAAAACAGTCGGCGGAAAACATTGGCATTAAACCCATGCCATGTGAAAACACTCAAACAATTGCGGAGTCTGCAGTTAGTTGACTGGTGGTTGACGTAAACTGCGCAGAGTTAAATTTTTGGTGTTTGTTATGTGACCAACGTCCGGGACCGCTGGTGGTCCCCAACCCCCAAACGGCAACACATTACAATTTAACAAAAAGTTGATGCCTATATAGGTTAAGATCTTCATGTGGCTCGGGCGGTTCGACAGGCACGTGCTCTACCAGTGGTCCAGGGTTTGACTCCTACAGCCTCCACAATAATTTTACACAGTGGTCCAAGGGTCATGTGGCAGCCTTAGGGCTAGCCACGTGGCACCTTCCAATTGGCCCATTAAACACAACGTACAACAAATTATCCAATAATATCACACCACTTGTTAGCTTGGGATTGGTTCTAAGGAAGGAATATTCCTTTTGTTGACTGTGTAATCCACCTTCCTGACTGGGCATCCCAGTCAAACTTGTCGCAAATTTTACCTGTTTGAGGTTTCGATTAGAACGCGATATCTCCCTCATATAACATCGGTTTTTTGAACCATTCACGGCGCCGAAATCAGGAAGACAATATCTATGCAACCATCCTAGTTTCAACACAATCCTGTACCTTTGAATTTTGAGCAAAATTTATGAACTCCTAATCATTCTTGGTATAGCAGGAAGTAGAGATCCGTGGCACCCAGTTCAATGGAAGCGGAATACATGGCAACAATTCAAGCTACATGTGAGGCTATCTGGATGAGAAAGATCTTGGTTGGTTTTTTTGGTTCTCAGATGGATCCGACAGTGATTCATTGTGATAATCAGAGTTGCATTAAACTATAGATTAAACCTCTATTTCATGATAGGTCAAAGCATATAGATATTTAGTACCATCATCTTAGATATTGTGTGCAGAGGAAAATTATGTTGCTTCAATAAATTCCCACGGAAGATCGGGATGCAGATATTCTGACAAAGGCGCTCACCAGGAGCAAATTCGAATACCATAGAGACAGGATTGGGGTGAAGGATAATCCCTTTCTTGTTGAGAGGGAGTGTTGAGATTCAACAAGAAATTTTTTTGATCCTAGTGAAAATTAAGCACCTACACTAGGGTGGGGTCCATAGGCTATTTTTAGGTGTATGTATATTTTTATATGCATGTCTATTTTTATTATCCCTTAATTTAGATGGACATTAAACTATAATCTATTCTCAATGAGAACTTGAAAATAGTTAAATGAAGTGGAAAATCAGTTAACTAAGTGAATTTCGAGTTAAGTGGTTGGTTGGTGGGACATGCAAATTGACTTGAGTTGTAACTGACTGATTCTAGTTGTAACCGAGTTGGAAGTGAAGTGGTGCATGAGTTGTGCAAGTTGTAAATAGTTTAACTCAGTTAAGTGAGTTAAACTTAGTTGTGCTAGTTGTAATTGAAGATACACTAGTGAGAGATCAAGTGAATTAATTATTAATTAATTCACAAGTAGTGATCTCACATGCAACTAAATATTTACCATTATTAACTGCATGCATGTCAAATCTAGTAGAGACCCAGTTGAGTTCTAGGTGAAAGGGAAGTAAACTATCAGTTGTGACATTATCCGCTTGCACACATGCAAGCACACGCACATTGGATGAGCGCATGATACTTTCGCAGTAAAGACATGCAAGAAGGCATCAATTCAGGGATTTATTTCAACACAGATTGCATAGTGAAGGCAGGCTGTCTGGAGACAGTAAATTGAGCAAGGGTTTTACCAATTTTTTGCATGAAAGTGTGAGACAATTAGCTGATGTACTGAGAGCTCTTGTGATTAGAGTTTTTTATGTAATTTTTTCATGATCCATGATATAATATACAATAGAAGATAGTGGGGTTTTTAGCTGTAAGCTTTCCCCGGGAAATTATCTGTGTTGTGTGTGATTGATCTTTCTTCATACTTATGTAATTGGCGATTGTGTTTTTAATTCCACAAAGATTTGTAGAAGTGATTCAGTATTTAACTTTAGCATATTGTTAGATCGGGAAAATCCAAGATATAAATGCATATTGTATAATTTCTACATAATATGTGCATTATCATCTTGTTGACAACCTCTATTTGACCATAAGTCTAGGGGTCGAATGCAGTCGACTTGGTGAGCTTGGTGTCCAACAATGACTAGAGAATTGACTAGAATGCACTTAGTAACTCTCTATCCCAATATAATATAATTGTCCGCGGGATCCCAAAATTTACCCACACTCGTTCGAATAAGAGTTTGGAAGTGACTTCTGCTATGATACTTTTCTTGCAGGCAACCAATATGGACATCTTAGAAGATCTATCAACAACCACAAATACACAATCATTACCATGCTTGGTATAAGGAAGGACATATATATAGTCCATGGAGATGGATTCCTAAGGTTGGCTAGGAGTAGGCAGATGAGTGTACAAGCCTTGCTTCTTAATGGTTGGCTTAGTGATGGCACAAACATTGCAGTATATTATATTTTTTCCAACATCCTATTAGAGCTTTGGCCAATAAAAGTACTTCTTCAGTACTACCATTATATTTTCCAAACCAAATTGTCCTACGACCCAACTGTAATTCACCTTCCAAATCAGCTTGGCATGCTCGCTTGAAGGAACACAAAGATGACTCGGATAACACAACAATATGTCCTAAAGGTGGAAGTATGGAACTGGCTTTCCAACCATCAACATCTTATAGGTGGCAGTAAATTTTGAATCATTTTCATATAGTTGCGGCCATCCATAGGTCTTGTGCCCACAAGAGTTGAGAATTGTGCTTAGTTCCACAATTAGGGGCCAATTGAGGCAATTTGCGGCATGATTGGTGCTACCCTTCTTATATTTAATGTTTAAATGGAATTTTTGTAGGTATGTGGGCCATTTTTATGGTGGTCATTATGTAACTTCCCCTATGTCCACATAAATTGAAGGGTTCAGTGATCTGTTTGGATGATCATCTCCTTCCCTAGAATACAATGTTTCCAATTCTGACAGGGCTACACGGTGGAATACATTTCCTTATCATGGGCGGGGTAACTTCGAATAGTATAAAAGATCATCTCACTGTGATATGCCACTGGATGCCCTCGTTGAGTGATGACTACACTAATATCATAACTAGAGGCATCTGTCTCAATCTCAAATGGTTGTTGTAGGTATGGAAAGGTGAGGACTAGTGCATAGAAAATACAATGTTTCAGTTTAATGAATGTTTTTTATTGTGACTCAGACCAAAAAAACTTTTCTTTCCCTCTACCCTTGGTAACTTGACTCAAGGGATAAGTGATATGAGAGAACTCCAACTCCAATATTCGATAAAAATTTGCAAGGACCAATAAGTTGTGAAGCTTTATTAGAGTCGTTGGGGCTAACAAATCCTAAATGAATTGGATCTTAGCTAGATCCACATGCACACCTTGTTTGTCAATTATGTAGCCCAAATATTGGACCTGGTCCATGCCAAAGGAGCATTTCTCTAGGTTGGCACATATCTTATGTTTCCACAATGTTTAAAGGACCTGTCGAATATGTTGGAAGTGATTTTCCCAACTCTTGTTGAAGATGAGGATATAATCTAGATATACAACCATGAATGAGTTGGTGAAAGGACACAAGATGTCATCCATCAACCTCATAAAAGTTGCAAGGGAATTTATCATCATGAAAGGGATGACCAAACACTCAAAAATACCCTCCTTGGACTTGAAGGTGGTATTCCATACATCCATGGGTTCTATCGAAACTTAGTGATAGTTAGACTTCAAATCAACCATGTTGAAGTACTTAGCCTCCTTGAGCTGGTTAAGAAGGTCATCAATATGTGGGATTGGGCACTTGTTCCTGAAGATGATTTTATTCAGTGCTCTATAATCAATGCAGAATATCCAGGTCCCATATTTCTTCTGTATGAGTACAATTGAGCTCCCATAAGGTGAGGAACTTGGTCTGATGTGCCCTTTTTGCAACAACTCATGGATCTTCTGCTTGATTTCATCATTTTCTAGAAGAGAGTAGTGGTGATCCAAGAGTGATATTGATGGAATGCTTGACCTAACAGTGCAAAGGTACCCTCATGGGTGAGGAGAAGATGTCCCTGTACTCTTCCACAACCTTATCATATTGCTTCTATTTCATAGAGGAACTCTTTCTAGAGGCCATGGATGTGGCCATGATCTTCCCATTGCTTTAAGAGCAAATCAGGAAGAAAAAAAGATTCCCGATCTAGGAGATGATCTTATCTCATTTCTTAGCAGAGATCAAAGAAATGGCAGTAGGCAGGGCTACCTCTGTTATCCTATATATTTTTCTTCCCAAATTAATAATCACGGTACGAGTTTTGGATTCATACACAACCGGACACTTCCACAAGTATGGTTGGCCTAATAAAGCAACACAAAATTCAAGGGGAGAAACATCACACAATACCTCATATGTGAAATTCTTGATGCTATAAGGAAGAAAACATTGTTGGGTGACAAAAATATCTCACCCTTGGTGGAGCTACCTCACAGTATATGGTTAGGGGTGTGGTGTTTTCGGCAGGCCCAACTGCTTAACAACCTCTGTTGAAATGAGTTTATTTTAACTCCCACTATCAACAATGAACTGCAACAAAGAACCCTTCACCCACATTTGTGAGTGGAAGAGATGATCACCCTCCTTTGGATATTCGGGCTCATTCCTCTTGACCTTGGTGGTGGAAACGGTGGCACCGGGTTCTGCATCAATGATTTATTTCCCCTTATCGAGATCTGGATCAGAGTTAGAATATGCATCTGAATCTGAAGCTTTTGGCTTGGCCACAAGTGATTGCTTTGCGTGATATTCATTTTTGTTGTGAGTGGGGCTCTTATGGAACTCACACCACTTCCCTATGTCTTTCTTTGTATTCCCGTTACTATTCTTGGTTTGTGGCTTTGATGGGTTGTCTTGGGTTGTTCCACCTTAGTTTTGTCCTTTTTTTCTATGGTTTGGAGGTGCCTTTTCCCTGCTTTAGATTCATAGATCCAAAGTCTCACTTCTTCTATTTAAACATTTTCTCATTATAGTCAACATATTGATACACTGCACCAAGCGAGGATATGTCTAGGTACTCAATTTATGCCTAGATGTATTTGTGCAGAAAACCATGATACTTGAGAACCAGATGTCACTTAGAGTCCTTGATAGCTAACTTTGTATGCAAGGTATGAAATATATTCGTGAAATCTGACACTTCTTGGTTCCTTTCCTGTCATAGTGTGGTCCATTTTATGTACTTGTCTTCATAGCTCCCAATAGGGTAATATCGTTTTTCGATGGCATCTTGGAAATAATCCCAAGAGGGTGCGACTGAAAATAGTGAGGATTCTTCCTCATCCCTTTTCTCATAGTAAGTTTCCCACCATTCCTTGACATGGGGGGAAACCTTAAGGAGTGCAAAATTAATCTTCTTTATCGAAAAAATTATGGACCAAAAAATACCATTCCAACAGATTTAACCATCTATCTAGAGCATCTATGTCTATTTAGCCTTCAAATATAGGAATGTAGAAGTTAACTTGTACCTTAAATGGGGCGACGCCTCTTGGATGAATATGCTTAATCCATTAGTATCCGCCGAAGGATCTGGGAAAAATTATCCATCATATCATTCCTTTGTCGCTCGAGGGCTTCTTCAAGCAACAATTTGAAAGGATCTCCTGCTCCCTCGTATTTATTTTCTTCTGCCAATGGAGGTCGTCAAGGTCAGTGACACTAGTCTTGCAAGGGATCAACCAGTTTAAGTCCCAAATCCTTATACCTCGACCTCATTGGGGACATGCACATAAAAAAAGAAGAAGATAATATTTCTTTAGGAGGATTCTACACTCTTTGGGACCCTTTAGTACTTCAGAAGCTTCAAGAATGGAAATCTCCACATTGGGTGTCTCTCAACCTTCTTTGTTTTCCTTCGCAAAAGGTGTTTTATATTATTAATGTATATATGTCTCTTCATAGTATTGGTGATCTAGCTCATTCTAGCTCAATCCTCCAGTCTCATTTTTTTAGGTAATTTTAATACCATTTTGCATACGTGGGATAAAAGAGGTGGATCAAAATTTATATATATAATATATATCTAGATAAAATATCGAATATATAATGATGCATTTGGACTTGCTGGATATAAAAATAAAAAAAATGAAATTCATGTGGAACAACCAAGGGTTGATTTAGGGAATGCGATGGAAAGGCTAGATAAGTTTCTAGTAAGTGATGAATTTTTTGTTCAACATTTCTCTATATCCTCCTCAGCATTGGTTTAGGGAAGTTCAAACCATAATCCCATTGTTTTATAAATTCATGAACTAATAGACTATGGCCCTCTTCCATTTCAATTGATCTTCTTTAGATCCATTTAGAAGGCTTCTATGATATTATCTCCAAGTCTTGGCTCATTTGGGCCATTAGTTCCCTTATTCATGTCTGGGAGAAGAATATTAAATTGGCTAAATTAGCACTAAAATCATAGACAAAATAAAAGTATAAAGGTAGAGAAAAGGAGATAATATCACTCAAATCAAATCTAGAAGTAATTCATCTAAAAATGGAGCAAAATCGTCTCTTTGTGGAGATGTTAATGGGGTAAAAGGTACATTTCAATCCTACCCTTCCACCTTGAAAGCAAAAGAAAAAATGTGGAGGCTTAAATCTAGGAGTATATGGCTCAATAAAAGTGAAAAAAATTAAAAAAAAAAAAGATTAAATAAGTAAGCAAAAATGAGGCTATGGAAAAATAATGTTAAGTAAATTTTGGTGGAAGGGAAAGAAATTTCCTCCTTTGATAGTATCAAGGGGGGAGCTTACCGACACTACAAAAACTTGTACTTTGAAGAAAGTGGTGCAATGTCGCTGCACCTGTACCCACAGTATGCATATTTATTCATGGCATATACATGTGTTCTAAGATTACGCACCTTCATAATTTTCTAACCCTGTTTCATACCGTAGTTATAACCAATCCTTATACCCATTAATTAAATATTTATCTGGGCTCGTAACTTTGGTTTAAAACCTTGATGATGAAAAATATAATGTCTGGTCCACAATTTTTTAACCATGCATCTTTTCACCATTGATTATCCGCACCCATCAATCCGACAGAAATCACACACCATCGAATGCGACATTCTATCACTCGTTAGCCTGTGATATGGGTGGTTTCCATTTGATACGTGTCGCTTCCACATTGTTTCTCACATCTTCAAGTTTTACTACTTACCAGTTTTTTATCGTGCGGAAAACACTTAGCATTTTTTGAAACTTCGTTTCGGTTCCGCTTCTACATCCACCTCACGGTTCCACATCTTCGTCCGCTCACTTTAATACCGTTGTGCCTCTAAGTTTATATACTATGATAGCTTTCACCATGGTTCCACTGTGCCTTCAACTCTCAGTTCCAACAAACTCACAATTCCGTCATGCGGTTGCAACAAACAGAGTTCCCTTCCTTAGCAATTCCATTAAGCATCAAATTGACAAAATTTCTCCTCTCAACGTTAATCTTCTCTCCTTCACTATTATCAATGTTGTTTGTGTTACAACGGAGCTCCAGATTTAACACTCCAATCACCCACTTAAATTCACCTGTAGATATGTCTTTCGAACTCTACACTTACTCCAGACTAGGCACACAGATTTGCAATAGAATTCTTAAATGTGTAATTTCTTCAGTGTTAATTGAAAGCCCACACCATCCATTTAGCTAATGATTCCAATTAACACATAACAAAGAAATTTATAACTCAAAAAGAGAGGTTCTAGTATCTTCAGTATCAAATTTTCACAGGGTTCCCAATGAAATTAAATACCAGAACATGATTTACACACCAAATTAAATCAATTACTCATAAAATGGAATTTACAGAGTTTTAGCCTCATGGCTTGATTACATCAATTTCCTGCACTCTGTTTCCCCCAATTCTCTTCCTCTATCTCTAATTATCGTATCTTGTATCTGTCCTATCCTTCCTCTCGATATATATCTATTTATGTCTTTGAGACTGTACATTTATATACAAAAGGGTTCTGAACCAATTCTGGTTAAGATCCATAGTTTACTCAACAAATCCCTCATTCTTCTAAATCCTCTTTAATTTCTAAAATCTCTCCTTATCCCTAAGGATCCTCTCTAATCCATAAATTTGTGAAACCAATTCCTAATTTAAGATCTATAATGAATTTCCACATCTCTCAATCCCTATGAGCTCTCAACTGTCCTAATTCTCTCATGTTCTCCAACATTCGAGAACATTTACAATTATGCTCACAATATTAATTAAATCCTATTTTAAATCACTCAAAACATTTAAAAATACATTTAAAGAACCAACTCTCTTTAAAACATAAGACCGCTAAGTCTCCCAAATAACCAATGACATTTGAGAAGTATGTTCCTATGTCAGAAATCCACCCTCTTCCTTAGGTTGATGAAGAAGTGTTGGAAAATATACCTATTCTAGTTACTCAAAATGATAATGAGTTATTATTGAAGTCAATTACAAAAGAGGAAATATGGATAGTTCTAATGTCTTTTAGCCCAGATAAAGCTCTTGGTCCAAATGGATTTTCGACTCAGTTTGACTAGCACTATTGGCATATTATCAAAGTCGATTTATCTAGGATGATGAATTACATGCTCTGCCACTTCAAGATGGAAGGAGGGATCAACTCCACCTTCCTCGCCAGGTGCCAAAAGAGATCAAGCACTCTTATTTTTCTACGTTTTAACCTATTTCTCTTTTAATGTTTCTTATAAAATTATTTCAAAAATTATTTCATCTCACCTTAAGATGTTTTACTTAAGCTAATTTCAGAAAACCAAGGTGATTTTATAAGCAAAAAGCAAAAAGAAAATAGTGAATAACATCATTTTGGTGCAAGAATCTATTCACTCAAGAAAACGGAGGAAAGAAAAAGGAATAGTCATTAAATTAGACATGTCTAATGCCTTTGATATTGTAAGACACTCCCTCCTATTTGATGTTCTAAATAAATTTTGCTTTGATAATAAATTTATTAGTTAGATATCAAACTGCATTGAGGGGCCTTGGATATCCTCATTAGTCAATGGTAGATCATTGGGCTTGTTTACGCCCACTCATGGGATAAGTCATAGATGCTCCCTATCTCTTTTTCTTGTATATTATTATGGTAGATTCATTAAGTATAAAGCTAGAAAAAGAAAGGAGACTTGGACCTTATCAAGGATCATATATATAAGAGGGGTAGTGTTTTTAAGTCACTCTCAGTTTGTTGATGATACTTTGCTGTTGGGAGAGCCTTAGTGGCCATTGCAAATAGTTTCATATTGGTATTGGAAATTTTTAATGTGACCTTAGGGTGATTAATTAATGGAACTACAAGCTTTATCTACTCATGGAATATAAATTCTAATGTACAAATACTCT
Source organism: Pinus albicaulis (assembly GCA_034641835.2). Classification (NCBI taxonomy): domain Eukaryota; kingdom Viridiplantae; phylum Streptophyta; class Pinopsida; order Pinales; family Pinaceae; genus Pinus; species Pinus albicaulis. The sequence goes on from CM076582.1 coordinate 860,341,180, forward strand.
TGACTCGTTCAATGGGATTTACAATTCTAGAGTCTTGGTCCTAATTCTTTTACTTGAGGATCCCATTTCACCAAAACCCTTCCCTCATCCTTCCCGGGCTCTATTACTAGAAAAATTTAAATCAAATCTTTCTCACTGGGGAGCACAATGGATAAATCCATATGGAAGAGTAATCTTAATCCCATCTATCCCTTCTTCTCTTCCTCTTTATCAATTCACTGCTCTGCCGACTCTTAAAGGAGTTAGAGATTCCCTTCTCATGGAAATAAGGAAATTCCTTTGGTGAGGTGGAAAATAAAAGTCCATAATTTCACTCAATTAAATGGGTTGTGGTATGCACTCCAAAAACCCATGGAGGCTTAGGAATCAAATATGTCTTGCTTATGGATCTAATAATGGGTGGAAATCTAGATTGGAGGCTTATTTCATGAAAAAATGATTGGTGGAAGCAAGTCTAAGTGAATAAATATTTCCCCGATGAAAGGAGAACCTACTTAAAATTTCCAAATCATATCAAGGTAGGTTCCCATATTTGGAGACTAATCTCTACTACTATCATGTTAGTAAAAATGAAGCTCACTTGGACTCTTGGAAATGGATGTGGTATTAATATGTAGACTTCCTCCATTCTACGAAATTCTCCTCTTGAATCTTGAAATATGTTTAATCCTCTCAAAAATCAGCTTTCAAAACAATGCATATTCACATTGTTTGATATATGGACATGGTCAGAAAGTGAAGGCTAGAATGGTTGGTATTGGAGAGTGGTCTCTCTTCCTTTGTCTCCTCTAGTGCAGGATATGGAACTTGAGTTTTTTGGATGCACTCCCATCTCCTTATTAACAAAATATCATATAGGTTGGGATAATTCCTTATCCAAGGCAAAGTATGGGTATAGCACACTCCTCTTTCCAGATGGTATTCCACCCGAATCAACAATGTGGTCTCATTTATGGAACTTAGATATTCTTCCCAAAATTAATATTTTTTTTAGATGTTAGCCCACAAAACAAAATGTGCAAAAAAGGGGATTAGTAGGGCCTTCAAGATGTGCTTTGTGCAAAGAAGAAGAAGAAACCATATACCACTTATTATAGGATTGCAAGCTTTCTAAACATGGGAATGTGTCATAAAAATACATCCCTACCAAATTGTATGACCATCACATATAATCCATCTCTTTGATTTGTGGAGTAAGCATTATGCAGGTTTCTTGCAAGGAAAACCAAAATTTAAACAGGACATGGTGGGATCTTCCTAAGCTTATATGTTAGATAATATGGCTGGCTAGAAATTGAATGATTTTTAGAAGTAAACTCTCATCCCCTCTAGAGGTTATGATTAGAGCTTTCTCCCTTAATTGAAGCAATGAATTCTCACAATTCCTTCTCATATTCCTCATAGGAAGTGGATAATATGGAAGAAACATGGATTCAAGGTTTCAATCTATAGGAAATACATGAAAGTTTAAACTAAAAAAGGAGGAATGACTTTTACGACAAAGTCATCTAGTTATATTGTTTGACAGGGCCTCAAAATCCAATCCAAGCATGACCTTTTTTTTTGGGTGGAGGAGGCCGGGTAATATATTACCTTGAAGGAAAAAGAGAAATTTTGTATTCTTGGGCTCCAGGTTCAGCCTCGGAAAATTAAGAAGAAGCTTATAACCTTTATCAGCTATAGCCTTTATCAAGTCCTACTCCAAGCACTAACATTGAAATCCACCAAATTAATTGTATCATGGGACTCTTCTCTCCTCATCTCTTATTTACAAAGAAACTCCTCGCTTAATAATTTGAATTTAAAGACTCTCGTTGCAAGAATAAGAGGCTTGCTTCATAAATTTGAACAATATGAAACCTTTCGTATTCTAAGACATAACAACATAGAGGCTGACTTGTTGGCAAATCATGGAGTCAGATTAACAAAAGGGGGCTTGGTGGTTAATAACAATGCAAATAAATGCTTGATTCCTTAAAGAACTAGAATACTATCATGTCCAAAAGCACAAGGAGCCTTTCAAAATATGAAAATAAGTGGACTAATCGTTTGACTACATGGAGGCTTCTTTGAGCTCCCAAACCTCAGCATGCTAGTAGAGAAAGATAATGAGCAAGAGGACACGCATAACTAATCAACAACCTAACTCAAAAAAATAAATTGATACCCAATTAAATGTAAAATTTATTTTATTTTTGTTAGAAAATGGATTTTGATCCACTTCTGCAAATAAACTGATACACAATGAAATGTACTTTTTTTGTTGTTCAAAAATGCATATATATTCTTTCTTTAGCAGAGTTAAACTATGTGGCAGGAAGTGATCCCTTTAGGTGAATTTTCCCAATACAAATATTTCACACACATATACATACATACAAGAGTGAGATAACTTATTCCTTAAATCTTATCACAATAGGTCAAAAATACCTCATTAAATTTAAAATTTGATAAAACCACTCAATTATTACCAACCACTCCATTATTCCATGAAAAGACAAATAAGCAAGTGAACAACTACCTCCTTAAAGTCAGTATAGTAGTATAGTGCGATCTCTAATAATAAATTTGTATTATTCCTTAAATACAATAAACGCTAAAAACCCAAAAATATCTATTTAAAAAAGGCAATAGCTTCAAAGTTGGTAATACCGCTAATGGTGGAAAGAGAGTTGGGAATGATAGGTGTAGGTCAACCCCTGACAATGTTCTTCATGCGTTCCTCGACCGCGAAAAATGGCATATTCCCGGCTTATCGTGCAAATCGCGTGCAAGTCCTTTGGAATCTGGTCTTACTAATTTGGGTTTCAAGATGAAAACTATATCATACTTTGCGAAGGACTGGGAATGGTTGATAGAGAAGTATAGGAAGCGGTTAAATTCATGGACTGTGAAATTCTTATCCCGGGGTGGCAGATTAATTCTTTCGCAGGCAGTGTTACAACAAATTTCTGTTTATTCGGCCCACCTATATATTATTCCCAAGAGGATCTTGAAGGAAATTAAGAAAATTATGGGGAAGTTCATATGGGAGGGGGGGGGGGATTGGGAAGAAATCCATCCACCTTTCTAGTTGGGATAGTATTGCCTTGCCTAAAATGCTGGGGGGGTGGGGTATATTAGATCTTGAGATTTTTGGAAACGCTCTTATCATAAAATCACTGTGGAGATGCCTACACAGTGATGGTATTTGGCACAATATCATAAAGCAGAAATACATTGGCTGTGAGTCCTTGGAGGATTTAGACTCATTCGGTTGGAATGATGGTCCAAAAGGATCCTGTATATGGAAGGGTTTCGGCACGGTATGGCCAAAGATAAGGGAGAACCTGCGATGGTATTTTGGAAATGGTGCAAAAATTTTAATTGGCTGTTGAAGGTTGCCTGGGTTAGAAAATTTTGTCCCTCTAAATGATGATATTATACAGATGCTTAATCAGAAGGGGGTTTTTTTATTTACAAGAGTCCATTCTAGACTTGGATTTTGGTGTTCCTAGATGGAAAGAAGCCTCACAAATGGGGTTGGATAGCAGGTGGGATGCTGAATGGAATAGATATATCAACCTACTAACATCATTGGGGATTTGTACTTCGATGGAGGGTGATAGACTTACATGGTGTGGTTCCAAAAAGATGGATGGGTTGAGTGTTAGAGGGATATATTCAAGTCTTATTCTGAAAAAGCAGTGGTTGCATTCGGATCGATGGTTTAAGAAAATCTGGAGAATCAATGTACAAATAAAACTGATAATCTTTATGTGGCTTCTGTGGAGGAACAAAAATCTTACATGGAATAATTTACAAAAAAGGGGCTGGCGGGGGCTTGGTCAGTGTGTCCATTGTGGGGTGGATGAGGAGGATAATTGTCACCTATTTTATACATGCTCATTTGCTAAAGATACATTGTTCCTCCTTAGTGAGAAACTACACATCCAGGTTCCTTCCTTCAGCTCTACTAAGGAGTGTTTGGTTTGGTGGCTGCACAAAAGAAGGGTCTATTGGCTTGTGCCTTTGTTGTTTCATTGGAATATTTGGTGTTGCAGAAATAGAAAAATATTTCTGAATAAGCCATGTTCCCCAACTGAGGTGGCATTACTGATTTATAGTTCATGGGAAAACCAGAAGATTGGCCAGCAACCAATACAAGATTTATCTAAAAGACTGTGCACATTTGAATACCAATACCCAGTAGGTTTTTTTGATGGAGCCTCTCAGGATTTAAATTGCGGATGTGGAGAATGGTCACTGATCTCTCCGAGTTGTCACTATAAAATTTATTGGAATGGAGGCAAAGGTTCGAATATGAAGGCGGAATGTCTTGCTTTATGGGGTTTATTATGGTTTGCTTGTCAACTTTGTGTGGATCAGATCTGGGTCATTGGGGATTCCAAGGTTCTAATTGATCATATGAACCTTAAAGCTATGATTAATCTGGGGAATTTGGCACAGTGGATGGACTGGATCAACATATTGCAGAAGTCTTTCACAAACATCTCTTTTCATCATGTTTACAGAGAGAAGAATATTGTGGCCGATAGATTGTCAAAGAAAGGCTTGGTTGGGACTTATGGCGATCTGCACTATCAGCTGTTCACTTCAAATGGACAGGGAGCTGAAGGAAATATCCAAATTCATTGATGATGACTGTCCATCCTCATCGTTTTTGTTATCTGTGGTTTATCGCTGTTTGGTTTTGAATTTTTGTAAGTTGTTCAAGAACAAATGCTTATTTTGTGTAAGATGAAACAATTTTGTTTTATTATTTATCTTATAAGTCACAGATATGTAGTAGCGAGCGGGCTATATGACAGACTTCCATACTGTTTCTGATTTGTTGCTGAAGAAGTTTAAATTGCTCTATATTACGTTTTTAAAAGTAGAAAAACTCTGTAAATGTTTTGAATTATCAGTTTTTGTCTAATACAAAATATAAACCAGTTTCGTATTTTTCTTGCTGAAAAAAAAAAGATAAGTAAAAAAGAGTGAGGGAATCCTTAAAATATATAATTATATGGCCTCAAACAACATGTTGAGGTAATTTGGAGAATGGACGTATTATTAAAGGAAAAAAATATGGAATATAATTATAACAAAAATTAAAAAAAAGTCCTTTGCAACCTACCTCGTGATTAATATTCTAAATTTTCGTGTGATAAATCAAATAAAAAGTTGGTTGCTGTCTTCGGTCACATGGATATAATGTGGGATGTGTAACGTATCAAAAGTATACAATTGTTTTTTTTTAAAACAATGTCACGTGTCAGAGTTGGATGCGTGTGAATCTTCACCTCAACTTGATTTTTTTTTTTTTATTGGATGTATATTTAATTTGTATTCATATATTTATATTTGTCTAGATTTATTTAAATTTTGGATCTATTAAAGACAGAAAAATCAAATCTTTTTTCACTTTAAAAAAGGTTTGCATATCATGAGATTTGATTTTTCTAAATGCTTGGTAGATCCTGAGTTAGGATGAATTTAGACTGGTTTAATTTTTCTCTTTAAATAAACTACATTCTATATGAATACCATAGGTTTTCAATACTATAAATCATTTATTATTATTATTATTATATTTTTATAGGGATATTTTTATTTTATATTTTATTTTGGCTTAGTCAAAATGTTAAACATTATATTACACCTGCGCCATACAAAATTGGAAAAAGCCTCAACCCAATAAATATGATATGTTAACTGCAAACTAACATGATTATATAAATATTTATAAGTGTCAAAACATTTATCTCATGGTACATTTCACATTAAAAAAAAAAAAAAATCATAAAAATTAATTAATTATATAACTTCTATATTATTATTATTAAAATAATATATATATATATATATATATATATATATATATATATATATATATATATATATATAAAACATGTACGAATATTATTAACCATAGAGATGCATTCCAACTTTATTATGGAGATTCTTAATTTGCAAATAGGCTTTATAAGAAATATTCTTAACTAGTAGATAGGTTTTGTCACAACATTATAAACCAATAAGATGACTTACTAATGCCACATGCCCTAAAAATTAAGTTATGTTTATAAACCCTTTTTTTAATTAATTAATTCAATTAATATGATAAAAAATGTATAACTACTTCTGAGATAAATCTCAATCTTTGATTTGTGAATACTACTAAGAATATTTTATAATATTCTTTAGAGAATAAATTCTTATCATCTACATAATAATTATTGACAATGAGAATAAAACTCTAAAAACCTATTCCAAAATAAACATATTTATCAACATAAAAATGTATATTTTGAATAAGATTATATGCTAATATTAGATATATGTAAATCTTTATTTCAATTTCATTTTTTTATTAGATTTTTGTCTCACAAATAAAAAAAATGTATACACCACTTTAATGTTTAATTTAATTATGATATTAAAATTAAATTATTAATATTATAATTATAAGAATGTTGGGAGCTTTTGGAGAACTGTGTGTATTGCTCATTGAACCCGGCTTTTCAAGTGAACACTTCACCCATCTTCAGGCAAGAAGCCAAAACATAAGATGTCTTCAGGGCAGGAAGCCAAAACATAAGATGAGAAGAGTGTTGGACCACGATTTTATAGGGAGCAGGAAATTAGCTCCTAGATTAAGAGAGACTAAGAACATTAAATGAGTCACACTATTGTAACTAATTTGGAAATAGAAATTATAAATTTAATATCGGATTCATTAATAATTTATAAATTTAATATCAGATTCATTAATAATTGATAATTAACCGTTAGGGAGATCAAACTATTGAATTTAAAATTTGGAATTATTTAATTGAAATTAGAATAAAATGAGTCAAAGTATTGAAACTATTTGGAAAAAGAAATTATAAATTTAATATCAGATTCATTTATAATTGATAATCAAATTATTTAATTATTTAATTTGAAATTAGAATAAAATTAAGAATAATTAGAATTATTTGGATAAGAATAATTAGATGAATGAAGAATAAGGACGAGAGATATTTAATTGATGAAATAAAATAATAAAAAGAAATTGGAAATGAAAGAGGGATATCGAATTAGAGAAATCTTATAAATTTATTTAAAAGAGATGAGATTAAGCTAACAAAGGTTAAAGGAAACCTTTTTTTTTTTCACACCGTAAATTTTTTGAATTAGAGTAAAAATTTAGTATAAGATTAATAAAATTTTAAAAATTAAGGATTAATAAATTTATCAAATTGACGGCCTAAGAGTGAAATTAAATTGAGTGAAATGAAATCAATGAAGAGTCAAGAAAGGGGGATGAGAGGAGAGGAGACACTATAAGGGGGGGAGAGTAATTTACGATAGATTAGAATTGGTGATAGGGTGCCTAGAGGACATAAAATGGATGGTGGTCTTCCATGATTGGCTTAAATGATACCCGGCATCGCGATTAAAGTTATTAGGATGATTCTCAATTTCGAGGGCTTCCCTAATGATCCGACTGGAATGGAAATGGACATGAGAAATGATTCTGGATTTATCAAAGAAAATAAGATGGATGGTGGAGTGAGAATGCTCAGCAATGAATGATTTAGCGACACAGTTATGGTAGGTGTCTCCTATGTGTTATTTCAATCAGGTTTTGAAGGATTTGCCAGTTTGTCCTATGTAGGATTTACCGCAGGAGCAGGGGATCTCATATACACCAAGGGCTGAAAAGGGGTCATTTTTGTCATTGGTAGACCTGAAGAGATGGTTAAGGGTTCGATGGGGTTTAAAGAAGGTTTTGATGTTCATTTTAGAGAGAATTTTGGAAACGTGATCAGTAACACCTTGGATATAAGGAAGGGTTACCTTGGGTAAGGGAGGGGTACAGGGTTGGGTTCTGGGTCACCTCCTTAGGACCTAGAACCTTGGCTAAGGGAGGGGTACAGGGGTGGGACCTAGAACCCATCTCTATACCCCTCCCTTAGCCAAGGTAACCCTTCCTTATATCCAAGGTGTTACTGATCACCTTTCCAAAATTCTCTCTAAAATGAACATCAAAACCTTTTTTAAACCCCATCGAACCCTTAACCAGTACTTTAGGTCTGCTAAAGACAAAAATGACCACTTGTCATCCCCTGCTGTATATGAGATCCCCTGCTCTTGCGGTAAATCCTACATAGGACAAACTGGAATATCCTTCAAAACCCAATGGAAAGAACACATAACAGACACCTACCATAACCGTGTCACTAAATCATCCATTGCTGAGCATTCTCACTCCACCAACCATCTTATTTTCTTTGATAAATCCAAAATCCTTGATCCTATCCCTTTCCATTAGAGTCGGATCATTAGGGAAGCCCTCGAAATTGAGAATCATCCCAATAGCTTTAATCGCGATGGCGAGTATCATTTAAGCCAATCATGGAAGCCCACCATCCATTTTCTGTCCTCTAGGCACCCTATCACTAATTCTAATCTATCCTAAATTACTCTCCCCCCCTTACTGTGTCTCCTCTCCTCTCATCCCCCTTTCTTGACTCTTCATTGATTTCATTTCACTCTTAGGCCCTCAATTTGATAAATTTATTAATCCTTAATTTTTAAAATTTTATTAATCTTATACTAAATTTTATTAATTTAATTCAAAAAATTTACCTTGTGAAATAAAAAAAAAGGTTTCCTTTAACCTTTGTTACACTTAATCTCATCTCTTTTAAATAATTTTATAAGATTTCTTTGATTGGTGCCACTTGAATTAGTTGTCTATCCTCCGTGTCCCAACGCCTCTTTCCCAGTGTATCCCTTTTGCACACTATTAACAACCCATTGGGCTCCATCAAACAGGATGATGTCATGCTGATGCCACTCGAGCCATGTGGTGCCTTCCAAATGGTGACACATGTCACCATGAAATGGGCCCTTTGGGTACCCGAAAATGCCAAACTACCTACCACCTTTTCACTATTGATTGGCTGATGTTGATGTCATAACTTGCGTCATCCGGGCTAATTGAATGCTTCCACCTGTCCTTTTTTGAAGGAGGGAGAAAGGGTCCCGAGGCCTTAGTTTTTTGTCAATTTCCTTTATAAATTTTTAATGGGCTCCAAACTATTTCTTTTATTTTTCTCCTGGGCTAGTGCTCCATCGTATGCTGCTTTGTTATCCCTTCAGGCTAGCCGTCAGTGGGCTGAGACTGTCAATGTGGGGGCCTCCTAGCCACTTCCCATTGGACGACGCTTTACTACTGTGTCTCAACGTCCACTGCCCTGTGCTTTCGTTTTGTGCACCATTTGCAATCCTCTGGGGTACAACCACTAAGGTAAGTCCACTGGGATGCCATCATCCCACTCCATTTATCCTGATGCTAATAGGTATATTCCATTACCATACCACTGGGGTAACTTCACCAGACCAGGCTGTCAGATGGGCCCCTCCTGCACCAATAAGGCTGCTTCTTGTTGTTGCGTTGTCACTCCAATTCAACCCATAACTCCTTTTGGCTTCTCCAATAGGGTTTTTCATCAAGTTTGTCACTTATTCAAGCTTTTTATACATGCCAAAGGCTCACCCAAACTCCTTATAACACTGTTAACTTTGACTTGGGGTCCCCAAACTTTTATTGGCTCTATCTCTCGATCCAGGAGGCCATTTTTAAACTTCTGCATACTAATGGAAATCTCTTTCAGAGCTCTTCCCATATGAGTGTGTTTTAATTATAGTGGAGATGATATAATCTCCAAGAACTAGCTCCAAAGTCTCTGCACCATTATTGCTACCATGTCGATCTTCTTGTGACTGATCCTTTGCCATGCTTTGCCTTTGCCAAAAATATTTTCCATGGCCTTTGAATTTGCCAACAATTTTTTCCTTTTCCATCAATTTCCTTTGCCACTAATGACAACATATTTACCAATGTAGTTTCCTTTTCCAATATTTTCCATTTCCTTTGCCTTTGCCATCAATGAAAACATATTTCCAAAAATCTCCCCCTTTGGCATTGATGGCAATGCCAAGATCAAACAACATATCATTACTAATGATCATTAATTTTCTTTGATATTTATCCCTGTGATTTTCCAATGGTCATTTACCATCTTATGTTTGATCGAAAATACTTCTCCCCATTTGAAATCAATGGCAAATATACTAACATGCCCCCCTATCAACAATCTCCATTTGTCTTCTGATCCTGTGGGCCTGTCAACTTTTCCTTCTTATGATGAAAACCTCAGGTACCTATGATCTAATCCAAGAAACTTCCTCTCTATCCTCTGAAGAAGATTGAGTTGAAGGGAAAGGAATATTTACTCCCAATCCCTGACTCAAGTAGGCAAGAGGGATCTCTTGTTGAAACAACACATGCTTGTGAAACTGCGTCATGAGAAAATGATTCCTGCTTCTCTGAGTCTCAACTAGGATTACATTCATAGTAGTGCCTACCTAGACACATACAGTTGACCTCTAGCAACAATAACAACCTTTCCTATGCATGAAAAAATCAAAGTTCAATACTTTTGAAAAACATAGAGGGACTCTCACAAATGCATGCCTAAACAACTAGCTTATATTTCACTTGGCAGACTTCTAATGACAATAGACTCACCATGATGCATTTGACTAATCAAGAACTGGTCATATAAATCAAGGCTCATTTACGAACACTTGGACATACAATCTCATATTGACAACATGAACACCGTAATCTCACAAAGAATATAATGATTGTAAATACCGATTGATAATAGCTTTGATACCAAGTGACACCAATTTAAAATGATGCCAATTGCTCATTTGATGCTAGTGATAAAATTTTTTGAGCACTTGATAACACAATAATCTCATCCTATGATCGTGATTCTTTCACCAAAAAATATGATGCGTGTCACCAATTAAAAATTGGCAAATCATCATAACAATCAATCCATTCATCATATCAACAACTCAAGATAACATGCTGCAAAACCATTAGCCTCTGTCTTGGAGCACATAACTGATACCAGTTAATGATACCAATTGTCAATGCATAATTTTATACTCAAATCTTGACTTGATTATACTCCCGCTGTGGCCATGCTCCCTCTTTGCATTAATAATTTGCAAACAATACTTGCATTAGCAGTAAATAGATCATCACCATCTATTTATAAATCTAATTTGACAACAACATTCGATACTTCTCCTATCCTTCATATGCATTCCTTGGCATGTTGCTTTTTTCTCCTTGCATCTGACCTTTCTGAATTCTCTTGAATCCAACCTCTTCTTTTCAATGAAGAGGAACAAGAGATATACTCCCCCTGAGTAGTTTATCTTCATTTTTCTTCCACACATGGATATGGCCTAATTTATTGCATTGATTTTCCTGACTAGGTGATTGTATACCATTTCTTGAGCATACAGACCACTGATCATTCTTCTTGTTAGCACCAATTAAAGTCAATTTTTAATTTAACTTCTTGCTCTTATTTCTCACTATTTGTTCCTGCTTCCTTCTTGTATTGCAATGACGAGCCAAAATATCTACTTCTCCTTTTGTCTGATTGGAGTCTCTGACTAATTCAGGTTATATAAGAGAGCTCAACAATAGGAATTTCAGACTCCGATATGCTAGTCTTCTGCTGATAATATTAAAATCCGAATACTGGTCTTGCCTCCATTAACCACATGATATTCCTTTCTTCTAAGTGTTGAAATAGCTCTTGCGCAGTTCCCTTTGCTTGCTCTCATCATAATCCATGTCTATGATTTTGGTGTTCTAAAAATAGGGTTTCTTGCCAAATTTGCATGTAGTTGCTTTATGCCCGTATTTCTTACACCTATAGCATTCAAAATTAAAGTAGTTATTTATCTTACAAAAGTTTCTACTTGTCCAATTTCTTAGATTGATACTCGTTCTCTTGATATTATTGGGCCACTGGTCATATTTCCTTTGAGGGGAAAAGGCTCTTTGTGCTTGGATGTTCCAATTTCTCTCAGCAACTCGTAGTTGTGGTTGAAATGGAGCATTCCACATATGTTGTTGCACCTTCATTTTCCTTTCTAGACAGTTGGAGACAAAATGCCTTTTGTTGCTAAAATAAAAATATATAAGGGGATGCATACCGTTATATTGATTCTTAGAAGTTATTTATCTTTTTTATGCTTCCCTCTTTTCTCTGTCACTGTTGTGTTTTTGGATCTATTTTTGAAAGAGCTAGTGGGCCTCTTTAATGATGCTACTCTGTTAGTGTCATCTTCCAACATTATCTTGGCCTGAGAGGAACAATGGCTAGTCTAAATTTCTTCAAATGATTTAGAATTATTTGCATGATTATGAATATTCATCAACTGCTCTTTTAATTCTCTATTCCCCTTCTCTAGATCCATATTATTGGCTTTTATTTTCTTGATCTCCTCAAGAGCTAATATGAGCTGCCTCTTCATATAGATATTTTCACCAAGATATTCCAAGTCACTAGAGGAGCAACTTGATCCACAACAAGTGCCATTTTCACTCACATATTGTTCAAGAGTTTGTTCTCTTGATGACTCTAGGGATTATTTTACTGACACACAAGTTTTCCTTTCCTCCTCTTCACTAGAGGTGGACTTATTGTCTTCTTGACTTCCTCCATTTTACGAAATTCTCCCCTTGAATCTTGAAATATGTTTAATCCTCTCAGAAATCGGATTTCAAAACAATGCATATTCACATTGTTTGATATATGGACATGGTTAGAAAGTGAAGGCTAGAATGGTTGGTATTGGAGAGTGGTCTCTCTTCCTTTGTCTCCTCTAGTGCAGGATATGGAACTTGAGTTTTTTGGATGCACTCCCATCTCCTTATTAACAAAATATCATATAGGTTGGAATCATTCCTTATCCGAGGTAAAGTACGGGTATAACACACTCCTCTTTCCAGATGGTATTCCACCCGAATCAACAATGTGGTCTCATTTATGGAACTTAGATATTCTTCCCAAAATTAATAATTTTTTCTAGATGTTAGCCCACAAAGAAAAATGTGCAAAAAAGGGGATTAATAGGGCCTTCAAGATGTGCTTTGTGCAAAGAAGAATAAGAAACCATATACCACTTATTATAGGATTGTAAGCTTTCTAAACATGGGAATGTGTCGTAAAAATACATCCCTACCAAATTTTATGACCATCAAATATAATCCATCTCTTTGATTTGTGGGGTAAGCATTATGCCGGTTTCTTGCAAGGAAAACCAAATTTTAAAAAGGACATGGTGGGATCTTCCTAAGCTTATATGTTAGATAATATGGTTGGCTAGAAATTGAATTACTTTTCAAAATAAACTCTCATCCCCTCTAGAGGTTATGATTAGAGCTTTCTCCCTTAATTGAAGCATTGAATTCTCACAATTCCTTCTCATATTCCTCATAGGAAGTGGATAATATGGAAGAAACATGGATTTAAGGTTTCAATCTATAGGAAATACATGAAAGCTTAAAATAAAAAAGGAGGAATGACTTTTACGACAAACTCATCTAGTTCTATTGTTTGACAGGGCCTCAAAATCCAATCCAAGCATGACCTTTTTTTTTGGGTGGGTGAGGCCGGGTAATATATTACCTTGAAGGAAAAAGAGAAATTTTGTATTCTTGGGCTCCAGGTTCAGCCTCAGAAAATTAAGAAGAAGCCTATAACCTTTATCAACTGTAGCCTTTATCAAGTCCTACTCCAAGCACTAACATTGAAATCCACCAAATTAATTGTAACATGGGACTCTTCTCTCCTCATCTCTTATTTACAAAGAAACTCCTCGCTTAATAATTTGAATTTGAAGACTCTCGTTGCAAGAATAAGAGGCTTGCTTCATAAATTTGAACAATATGAAACCTTTTGTATTCTAAGACATAACAACATAGAGGCTAATTTGTTGGAAAATCATGGAGTCAAATTAACAAAAGGGGGCTTGGTGGTTAATAACAATGCAAATAAATGCTTGATTCCTTAAAGAACTAGAATACTATCATGTCCAAAAGCACAAGGGGCCTTTCAAAATATGAAAACAAGTGGAGTAATCGATTGACTACATGGAGGCTTCTTTGAGTTCCCAAACCTCAATATACTTGTAGAGAAAGATAATGAGCAAGAGGACATAGATAATTATAAACAACCTAACTCAAAAAAATAAATTGATACCCAATTAAATGTAAAATTTATTTTATTTTTGTTAGAAAATGGATTTTGATCCACTTATGCAAATAAACTGATACACAATGAAATGTACTTTTTTGTTTGTTTGTTTGAAAGTGCATATATATTGTTTCTTTCGCAAAGTTAAGCTATGTGACAGAAAATGATCCTTTTAAGTAAATTTTCCTAATACAAATATTTCACACACATATATACATATAAAAGTGAGATAACTTATTCCATAAATCTTATCACAGTCAAAAATACCCCATTAAATTTAAAATTCATAAAACCATTCAATTATTACCAACAACTCCATTATTCCATGAGAAGACAAATAAGCAAGTGAATAATTACCTCCTTAAGGTCAGTATAGTAGTATAGTGTGATCTCTAATAATAAATTTGTATTATTCCTTAAATGCAATAAACGCTAAAAACCCAAAAATATCTATTTAATAAAGGCAATAGCTTCAAAGTTGGTAATACCGCTAACGGTGGAAAGAGTGTTGGGAATGACAGGTGTAGGTCAACCCCTGACAACGTTTTTCATGTGTTCATCGACCGCGACAAATGGCATATTCCCGGCTTATCGTGCAAATCACGTGCAAGTCCTTTGCAACCTACCTCGTGATAAATCAAATAAAAAGTTGGTTGCTGTCTTCGGTCACAAGGATATAACGTGGTGGGAGGTGTAACGTATTAAAAGTATACAATTCTTTTTTTTTATAAATAATGTCACGTGTCAGAGTTGGTTGCGTGTGAATTTTCATCTCAACTTGATTTTTTTATATTGGGATGTATATTTAATTCGTATTCATATATTTATATAGGTTTGGATTTATTTTAATTTTGGGATTTATTAGAGGTCAAGAGATCAAATTTTTTTCACTCTTAAAAAGATTTGTATATCAAGAGATTTGATATTTGAGTTAGGATGGATTTAGACTAGTTTCATTTCTTTCTTTAAATAAACTACATTCCACATGAATACCATGAGTTCTCAATACTATAACTGCTTTATTATTATTATTATTTTATTTTTATAAGAGTATTTTAATTTTAATTTTAATTTTATTTTGGCTTAGTCAAAATGTTAAAACATTATATTACACTTATTGGAAAGAGCTTCAACTCAATAAATATGATATGTTAAGTGCAAACTAACATGATTATATAAATATTTATAAGGGTCAAAACATTTATCTCATGGTACATTTCACATTATAAAAATTAAAAAAAATCATAAAAATTAACTAATTCTATAACTTCTATATTATTATTATTAAAATTATATATATATATATATATATATATATATATATATATATATATATATATATATATATATATATATATTAAAAATATGTACCAAAATTATTAACCATAGAGATGCATTCCAATTTTACTATGGATATTCTTAATTTGCAAATAGGCTTTATAAGGAAGATTCTTAACCAGTAGATAGGTTTTTGTCACAACATCATAAACCAATAAGATGACTTACTAATGCCACATGCCCTAAAAATTAAGTTATGTTTATAAACCATTTTTTTAATTAATTAATTCAATTAAAATGATAAAAAATGTCTAACTACTTTTGAGATAAATCTCAATATTTTATTTGTGAATACTACTAAGACAATTTTATAATATTCCTTAGAGAATAAATTCCTATCATCTACTTAATAATTATTGAAAATAAGAATAAAACTCTAAAAACCCATTCCAAAATAAACATATTTATCAACATAAAAATGTATATTTTGAATAAGATTACATGCTAATATTAGATATATGTAAATCTTTATTTTAATTTCATTTTTTTATTAGATTTTTGTCTCACAAATAAAAAAAATGTATACACCATTTTAATGTCTAATTTAATTATGATATTAAATTTAAATTATTAATTTTACAATTATAAGAATGTTGAGAGCTGTTGGAGAACTATGTATATTGCCTATGTGTATTGCTCGTTGAGCTAGGCGTTTCAAGTGAACACTTCACCCATCTTCAACGTAGGAAGCCAAAACATAAGATGTCTTCAGGGTAGGAAGCCAAAACATAAGATGAGAAGAGTGGTCCAAAACATAAGATGAGAAGAGTGTTGGACCACGATTTTATAGGGAGCAATAAATTAGCTCTTAGATTAAGAGGGACTAAGAGCATTAAATGAGTAAAAGTATTGAAACTAATTTGGAAATAGAAATTATAAATTTAATATCGGATTCATTAATAATTGATAATTAACCGTTAGGGAGATTAAACTATTGAATTTAAAATTTTGAATTATTTAATTGAAATTAGAATAAAATGAGTCAAAGTATTGAAACTAATTTGGAAAGAAATTATAAATTTAATATCGGATTCATTTATAATTGATAATTAACCACTAGGGAGATCAAATTATTGAATTTAAAATGTTGAATTATTTAATTTGAAATTAGAATAAAATTAAGAATAATTATAATTAAATGGATAATAATAATTAGATGAATGAAGAATAAGGGGGAGGGATATTTAATTGATGAAATAAAATAATAAAAAGAAATTGGAAAGGAAAGAGGGATATCGAATTAGAGAAATCTTATAAATTTATTTAAAAGTGATGAGATTAAGGGTAACAAAGGTTAAAGGAAACCTTTTTTTGAAACTAATTTGGAAAGAAATTATAAATTTAATATCAGATTCATTTATAATTGATAATTAACCATTAGGGAGTTCAAATTATTGAATTTAAAATGTTGAATTATTTAATTTGAAATTAGAATAAAATTAAGAATACTTATAATTATTTGGATAATAATAATTAGATGAATGAAGAATAAGGGGGAGGGATATTTAATTGATGAAATAAAATAATAAAAAGAAATTGGAAAGGAAAGAGGGATATCGAATTAGAGAAATCTTATAAATTTATTTAAAAGTGATGAGATTAGGGGTAACAAAGGTTAAAGGAAACCTTTTTTTTTCACACGGTAAATTTTTTGAATTAGATTAATAAATTTTTTAAAATTAAGGATTAATAAATTTATCAAATTGAGGGCCTAAGAGTGAAATGAAATCAATGAAGAGTCAAGAAAGGGGGATGAGAGGAGAGGAGACACAGTAAGGGGGGAAGAGTAATTTACGATAGATTAGAATTGGTGATAGGGTGTCTAGATGACATAAAATGGATGGTGGTCTTCCATGATTGGCTTAAATGATACCCGTCATCGCGATTAAAGTTATTAGGATGCTTCTCAATTTCGAGGGCTTCCCTAATGATCCGACTGGAATGGAAAGGGACATGAGAAATGATTCTGGATTTATCAAAGCAAATAAGATGGATGGTGGAGTGAGAATGCTCAACAATGACTGATTTAACGACATAGTTATGGTAGGTGTCTGCTATGTGTTCTTTCAATCAGGTTTTGAAGGATCTGGTAGTTTGTCCTATGTTGGATTTATTGCAAGAGCAAGGGATCTCATATACACCAGGGGCTGACAAGGGGTCATTTTTGTCTTTGGCAGACCTAAAGAGATGGTTAAGGGTTCGATGGGGTTTAGAGAAGGTTTTGATGTTCATTTTAGAGAGAATTTTGGAAAGGTGATCAGTAACACCTTGGATATAAGGAAGGGTTACCTTGGCTAAGGGAGGGGTACAGGGCTGGGTTCTGGGTCACCTCCTTGGGACCCAGAACCTTGGCTAAGTGAGGGGTATAGGGCTGGGACCCAGAACCCAGCCCTGTACCCCTCCCTTAGCCAAGGTAGCCCTTCCTTATATCCAAGGTATTACTGATCAACTTTCCAAAATTCTCTCTAAAATGAACATCAAAACCTTCTTTAAACCCCATCGAACCCTTAACTAGATATTCAGGTCTGCTAAAGACAAAAATGACCCCTTGTCATCCCCTGGTGTATATGAGATCCCCTGCTCTTGCGGTAAACCCTACATATGACAAACTGGAATATCCTTCAAAACCCAATTGAAAGAACACATAGCAAACACCTACCATAATCGTGTCGCTAAATCAGCCATTGCTAAGCATTCTCACTCCACCAGCCATCTTATTTTCTTTGATAAATCCAGAATCCTTGCTCCTGTCCCTTTCCATTTCAACCGGATCATTAGGGAAGCCCTCGAAATTGAGAATCATCCCAATAGCTTTAATCGCGTTGACGAGTATCATTTAAGCCAATCATGGAAGCCCACCATCCATTTTCTGTCCTTTAGACACCCTATCACTAATTCTAATATATTCTAAATTACTCTCCCCCTTACTGTGTCTCCTCTCCTCTCATCCCCCTTTCTTGACTCTTCATTAATTTCATTTCACTCTTAGGCCCTCAATTTGAAAAATTTATTAATCCTTAATTTTTAAAATTTTATTAATCTTATACTAAATTTTATTAATCTAATTCAAAAAATTTACCCTGTGAAATTAAAAAAAAGGTTTCCTTTAATCTTTGTTACACTTACTCTCATCTCTTTTAAATAAATTTATAAGATTTCTTTAATTGGATATCCCTCTTCGCTTTCCAATTTCTTTTTATTATTGTATTTCATCAATTAAATACCCCTCCCCCTTATTCTTCATTCATCTAATTATTATTATCCAAATAATTCTAATTATTCTTAATTTTATTCTAATTTCAAATTAAATAATTCGATATTTTAAATTCAATAATTTGATCTCTGTAACTGTTAATTATCAATTATAAATGAACCGATATTAAATTTATAATTTCTTTTTCCAAATTAGTTTCAATACTTTGACTTATTTTATTCTATTTTTTTTTTTTGTGAATTTGGTAGTACCTCCCTATTTTCTATTTATAATTTGAAAGCAGGTTACAAAATATAAAAATCCAGTTTGTGGCCTCAACCTGCCCGTAGGAAACCAGGTCTGTTGGCCACCTTAAAGTGTTAAAAGCAAACCAAAATTGAAACAGTTTCATTCGTCCATGTGCCTCATTAACTAACTGACCATTGACACGAATATCTACAAGTTGTGGGACTAAAATATGTCCATACAAAAAACAAAATTGCATCTAAGAACCATGAGTAA
This sequence comes from Pinus albicaulis, assembly GCA_034641835.2. Taxonomy (NCBI): domain Eukaryota; kingdom Viridiplantae; phylum Streptophyta; class Pinopsida; order Pinales; family Pinaceae; genus Pinus; species Pinus albicaulis. The sequence goes on from CM076582.1 coordinate 860,360,350, forward strand.
AATCTAAAACAACTAGTCATCAGAGGAGTCAATCAGTGTTGGATCCTTCACTGTGGATCCATGCATATCTACTTGTTGCAACTGTTGAAGTTGCTTCTCAATTCTTCCCACACGATCATCAATTATGCTGATCCAATCAGTAGCTTGATACTGGGTGATTTTGATATGATTCAACTGATTCTAAATGTCCTGTAGCAGATCTACTATTTGTGGCTCAATCCTCGCTTGATTAGGGGGAAAACTCTGCATAGATTTAGCCAAAAGGCATTTAACTATCCAGTGAGTATGAACAGTCTGCTGAAACAATGTTAGACAACCCCGAGTATTGCCAGGATCTGTTATAAAATCCATAATTGCTGCTTCCACATCATTATCTTCTAGATCAGTATTAATTTCCCGCTCCCATCCACGAATTTCCTGTCGAACAGTGGATGAATTTCCAATAACATAGTTTGCAGTAAGATTTTCTAAAATCACTTGTCGTGTCTTCCGACCACGTTTCTTGGGTCGGGCCTCAGACTGAACCTGCTGTGTGCCCTTGAAAGAATGGTTACAAGACTGTCTCTTACCCATGATGGAGATTGGCCTAAGGATGGACAAAGACAAGAAAGAATAAACCATTAAAGAGTGGACATCATCAGTAAAGTTACTAGTGGGATCTAGTAGAGTTCCGATAAATGCAGAGACCATATGACTGCCGCGACGACATATAAACGGAAAACAGAGAACCCAACCCCTAAGACTTATGGTCCGAAAAGAACCAGAGCGCACAAAACCATAGCAAACAGACAGAGTAATGACAAAGAAAGCTGCCTCCCAACCATCACGAGCAACCAGAAATATATCTACCATCCGGAAATACACATGGCCACAACTTGGAACAGAGAACCAAAAACGCATACCATCTCGTCTGCAGCCATGCAAGATGAAGCCCATAAACCCTACCCACAGAATTCTCAGATAAGCAGAGCAGTGCAAAACCCGCCAAGCCCAGCTGCTAGCAGAAGTCGTAAGAGCGAACAAACGAGCAGCATAGTTAAGGGTAAAGTGAAAATTCTTAACCCATTCGCGTCCAGTGGAAATTGAAAACAAAATTCCAATCAATGCCACAGTCAGCTGAACAGAGGACTGAAACCCATACAGAATAAACCTTTGAATAACAATCCATCCGCATCTAGTGGAAATGAAAAACATAATTCCAACCAATGCCACAGTTGGCTGAAGAGAGAACTGAAACAACTACCAAACCCAACAGTGCCCATACAGAATGAAATTTTGAATTGCTACCCACCCAACAGCAAAAAGCAAAACAAAGATTACTCTGACCAAAACCACGACCAAAACAACAGAATCACCAGAAAGATGACAAGGAAAACAAGGTTCGACATGGCACAAAAGGGGAACAACAAAACTATTTTCCACCAGCAGAATCCAAAGGAACGAAACGTTCTGTGAAAAATACATAGCCCTTACAACATCAACGATCAGAGATAGAAGAATAGCGAGTACATACCCCAACAAGCTTGTTCGGCTGATGGGAGATATGGCCACCGTCATCCTCCTTTGCTGCCGCCGAGCTTCCACTACAGAGGAACTAGGCATGCTAGAATGAAAATGCCAAGGAAGATAGCTTACCAACATCAATACATTCCTCTTCCAATCTAACAGCATAGGCTGTCATCCCTGCCAACTCATTAATCGCCGATCAGTCGCATGCTTCCATAAACACGGTTCTACCTGCCTCATCATGAATATTTAAGGCTTTAATGACTGCACTCTCCCATCTGTCGAGCAGTGAGATTACACCCTCGAAAGGTGCGCACCCCGATTGGGGAATTTTATTCTAATTTCAATTAAATAATTCAAAATTTTAAATTCAATAGTATGATCTCCTAACTGTTAATTATCGATTATTAATGAATCCGATATTAAATTTATAATTTCTATTCCCAAATTAGTTTCAATACTTTGACTCATTTAATGCTCTTAGTCCCTCTTAATCTAACGACTAATTTCTTGCTCCCTATAAAATTGTGGTCCAACACTCTTCTCATCTTATGTTTTGGCTTCCCGCCCTTGAATATGGGTGAAGTGTTCACTTGAAAAGTCAGACTCAACAATACACACAGTTCTCCATAAGCTTTCAACATTCTTATGTTTATGACTGTGGAAATGTCCATTCTCTAATTATAATTATATTTAATGTATACACATTTTAATATGTATATATTTCACATCTTTAAACATATTATTAACTAAAGCTATCTAAAAGCAATGTTTCCATTTTTTCTTTGGTTTAAATCTAGAATTGTTTCTCTAGAGTTGTAGATACTCAATACTCTCAAAATTGAAATTACTACTCTGCCCATGACATATGCATATAATTCAAAAATGCATCAATTTACATGGAAATGATAATGTGGTGTCTGTAAATGCATACTCTCAATGCCTAGTTATTTCATACTCTCAATGCTTGGTTAAAACGATTAGGCTCTAGTGAGATCCACATGACTCCAATGTTGAAACTGAAGATTATTCAAACTAAACCATAATTCTCTCCCCATGTAAAATTAATCATCAAACCAAAGGCAGTTCTTTAATAATATTAATGTGACTGAAATAATGGGAAATATAGCTTTATTTCCTTTTCCTTTTATAAAAAGTCACAATGATTTTTAAAAATATATTTACAATGATTTTTAAAATATATATTTTAAATTAAATAAAAATAGGTTAAAAAGTTGAATTTATTTTATATTCTAAAATATATTTTAAATAATTAATATATATATATATATATATATATATATATATATATAAAATTAATAGTTAAAATAAAAACAAAAATTGTATAATTAATAATTAAAAAAAAAATTATAACATGACATAGGGCCCGAAACGAAATTCAATAAAGTAAAAAAAAAAATATAATAAAATATATATTTTATAAAAGATTTGTTATTTTAAAATATAAAATTAAATTTATTTATATTTATTAAATTAAAAAATAAATATTATAAATTTTATAATGAAATAAATTTTGATTAAATGTATAAAAAAATTGTAATTTTATTTAAAACCATAGTTAGGTTAGATGAAAATTATCCTTGACCATTTCTTTCCTTGTTTATTAAATAATATAAGTTTAAAACATACATAACTTCATGCTATGTTGTTAACTGATTTAGTACGCTTTGATCAATTATTTAAGAGAAGTTTGGATTGTTGTGTTTAAAAAGGAAAAAATTAATTTTTTTTGGGAACATTTACACCTCTTTTAACAAGTGAATTAGCTATATTTCTTTGTCCTTTGACATCTTGTTGGTTTTAGTTATTCATATAATTCGCAAGAGCATTTAATTTAGAGCGATTAATTCACTAGCAAGAGAAGTTGATTGCAACCACCAACCACGCGGATGTTTCTTCATGTGTGGAAACTCATTACTTTTTCTCTTTCTAAAATGTAAGTTGTAGTCTAACGAGGCTTCAAATTTTCTTGGAAAACTATGGAAATTAAGACAAAGGTTATGATAAAATTGTAACATCTTTCTAATATGTAAGTTGTAGTCTAACGAGGCTTCAAATTTGCTTGGAAAACTATGGAAATTAAGACAAGGTTTATGATAAAATTGTAACATCACCGCATGAAAATGCATGGAGTTAGAATTTTTTTTATACAATTTACCCACAAGTAAATAGCCAAATTACTATTATGGATTCCTCATTAACCATTAGATAGAATCTTCACCATTACATAGAGTAACTTTAGAAAATGAATAATAAGTTACATAACCATTAAAAACCACAGTTGTAGCATATTAACATAAAAGTTATGATGTAATCTTGCATCATTTTCGTGATTCCTTTAACTAGATTAGTTAAACACATACACGATATTATAAACATCAACTCATGCAAGTAATCCACATCATAAAAGTAGCACAACAAGAAACCACATCATTAGACACTGATATACCCCAGAAAACTTGTAGGGTGAAAACCAACAAACATTTAATTTTATTATTAAATGATCGTGAGGGTGTTCACACTATTAGAAACAATGGAAACTAGGACAACACTGAGAGGGGGGTGAATCAGTAGTGTGGCTAAATTATTCGTTTTTCACAAATTATACTTTTCAACCACTTTAGCAATTATTCATGGATCAACAACACAACTCAATCATGTAGAACATAACATCATAAACGTCAAACACATGCGCAACAAATAGAAAAGACACCAATATTCCTTTTATTACAAGCTTCAACTTGATCACATCATTGCTTCACAAGCTACTACTTGTAGTTTTATCAACTAATACTGAAAGGAACTTCTATCCCTTCTCATTTATTAGACTTCACTGAAAGGGATTATTCCCCGGATCGTTTATCAACCTCTGCTGAAAGGGACTCTTGCCCCTGCTCGTTTATCAGTCTTTGATTAAAGGGACACCCGCCACTGCTCATTTACTAGCACACACTAGAAGGAGCTACTACCCCTGATCTGCAAGCTACCACTTGCCAACCTTGTTGATCCATCTTTCATCCATTTTCAAACTCAAATCAATATGCCACTTATGTCATAGACAAATAAATATTTCTCACTGCAACTGCTCACCAAATCCACCATACAAACACCTTCAACAATATATGATTACTGATGTAAATATCTTCATCAATCTCTGATTATTGGTCCAAACACCTTCAACAATATTTGATTATTGATAAAAACACCAAACTATATATACTTGCTTCATCAATCACTAATCCATTCTTTTCTTTCTTAAACGCCTTTGAGAAACCAAAGTTGATCTCTGATTCAACTTTGATGCATACCCAGACTGTTATGCATCATGTTGCACCAATATCTTTCATCCACACACTCCTCTCTACACCCTCTTAATTTTGCTACTCGAATTCTGCTTATAAATGTTCTGGGTTGATATTTCTAAATTGGAATTTAGTTATCTTGTTCTTAAAATATTTTCACCAGTCTCTAATTTTTTCCTTTGTCCTATTCATTTTAGTCCTTTGACTGTGTTGACCAATTTATTAATCTTCAACAATTTTTTTTTGCAAGTTAAAGTGAGTTATTTCACCAATTTTAGCAATTATGGCCTTTTATATGTTTTAACAATGCTTCTTCTATTTTTATTTGCTGTTAAATTTGGCTTAACTACTAAATTAACTACCAAACTGATAGTTTCGCCAAATTTCTTCTTAAGCCCCTTTTTCTTTGGCCGTTTACATATTTTTCTGCTATAGAACCAGGTCTCCGCGACCATTGTCTTAGGCTTTAGGTGCTTAGCCTGTTTAAGCCATTCATGGGCCAAAATTCTTTGTTAATGGCTTCATGCCATTGGTCTTGTTTCTACGCGAAATGACCAAAGGCTAGGTCTTAGCACTAAGGTTGATGCTCCGAATCTCGACACTATTAGCTTGTGACTTTTATTATTCCCCAGCTCCCTTGGTCTATTTCTACACAAAATGACCAACAATCCGTGCTTAGCCCGTAGCTACCTTTGTGCTTATTATTATAAACCATTGGGGTCTATCTTATGGGATGACGTGTCCCGTGGGGACTGCTTGCTTGTGCTTTGATTTGTGCCACTTGCATTAGTTGTCTATCCTCCGTGTCCCAATACCTCTTTCCCCGTGTATCCCTTCTGCACACTATTAACAACTCATCGGGCTCCATCTAACAAGATGATGTCATGCTAATGTCACTCGAGCCATGTGGTGCCTTCCAAATGGTGACACATGTCACCATGAAATGGGCCCTTTGGGTACTAAAAAATGCCAAACTACCTGCCACCTTTTCACCATTGATTGGCTGATGCTGATGTCATAACTTGCGTCATTCGGGCCAATTGCATGCTTCCACCTGTCCTTTTTTGAAGGAGGGAGAAAGGGTCCCGAGGGAGAAATGATCATTCTTCTTGTTAGCACCAATTAAAGTCAATTTTTAATTTACCTCTTGCTCTTATTTCTCACTGTGTGTTCCTGCTTCCTTCCTATACTACAATGAAAAGCCAACATAGGTACTTCTCCTTTTGTCTGATTGGAGTCTCTGCCTACTTCAGGTTATATAAGAGAGCTCAAAAATAGGAATTTCAGACTCTGATATGCTAGTCCTTTGCTGATAATATTAGAATCCAAATATTGGTCTATGTTGCCTCCATTCACCACATGATATTCCTTTCTTCTGAGTGTTGAACTAGCTCCCGCGCAGTTCCCTTTGCTTGCTCTCATCATAATCCATGCCTATGATTTTTATGTTCTAAAAATAGGGTTTCTAGCCAAATTTATATGTAGCTACTTTAAGCTCGTATTTCTTACACCTATAACATTCAAAATTAACGGAGTTATTTATATTAAAAAAGCTTCTGCTTGTCCAATTTCTTAGATTGATACTCGTTCTCTTGCTATTATTGGGCCACTGGTCATATTTCCTTTGAGGGGGAAAGGCTCTTTGTGCTTGGATGTTCGAATTTCTCTCAGCAACTCGTAGTTGTGGTTGAAATGGAGAATTCCACCTATTTTGTTGCACGTTCATTTTCCTTTCTAGACACTTGGAGACATAGTGCCTTTTGTTGCTAAAATAAAAATATATAAGGGGATGCATACCTTTATATTGATTCTTGGAAGTCCTTTATCTTTTTTATGCTTCCCTCTTTTCTGTATCACTGCTGTGTTGTTAGATCTATTTTTGAAAGTGTTGTGAAACCAACTCCAAAAATAGATGAAAAGAGAGATCAATGCCTTAGAAATTAGCCACTTCGAGGGGGAAACCTCCAATACATTACATAAATGAACAATTCTTGGATGATACAAATGACCAAAACCTCCTTCTATATATAGGAGTCCAAGGGGCCATAGTATAATCCTAGCCGACCTAACAATAATAATGTAAGGGCGTAATAATAACAATATTGGGGTTACAGGGGTACAACAATAACAATAAGGTGGCTACACTAATAACAAAAAGGGACTAAACTAGTAATATAGGGACCTAATATGCCCCTCTCCTTCAAAAAAGTGTTGTCCTCAACGCTTGAGTAGCTTTGGGTGCTTCTATATAAAATTCTCATCCTCCCATGTAGAATCTTCAGTGGGTATGTTCTTTCACTTGATGAGATACTCTGAAATTGATCGATTTCGTAGCTGTTGAGTTCTTGTTTCAGTGATCGCTTCAGGTTCCAATATGATTTTTCCTTCCTCATCAAGTTCTGGCAATATTGTTTGAACTAGAAGATTTTCATCTATAACCTTCTTTAAGCATGAAACATGGAAAACTGGATGCACTCGCGAAGAAGCAGGAAGCTCCAATTTGTATGTCATAATACCAATCTTTTGCAACACCTTGTAAGGACCATAGTACTTTGGAGATAATTTATTATCCTTCTTAGCTTTCTTGAGGGACATTTGTTTGTATGGTTGTAGCCGTAAAAATACCCAATCTCCTACATCAAAACTTCTCTCGCCGCGATATTGATATGCCTATTGTTTCATTCGATTTTGTGCCAAATTTAGGTTATCTTTTAAGAGTTGGAGAACTTCTTGTTGATGCTCGATGTGATCTTCCATTGCTCGAACCTTATAATTTTCTCTTAAAAATGATGTGATGGATGGTGGATGATATCCATAAAGTGCCATAAATGGGGTCATTTTTGCTGAAGTATGGAAGGAAGTGTTATACCACCATTCAGCGAGAGGTAACCACTTGACCCATTGTGTTTGTTTATCAGATACAAAACAACGAAGATATCCTTCCAAACATTTATTTACTATCTCAGTTTGACCATCAGATTGATGATGATAAGATGAGCTATGAGCTAATTGAGTACCCAAACAAGAAAATAACTCCGTCCAAAAATTTCCAGTAAAAATGGGATCTCTGTCGCTCACAATAACCCTTGAGTTTCCATGTAGCTTTTGAATTATGTCCATAAATGTAGTAGCAACTGTACTTGCTTTAAATGGATGAGATAATGCACAAAAGTGTGCATACTTGGTAAGTCTATCAACTACCACCACGATGACATTCTTTCCTTCGGACTTAGGTAAACCTGTGATAAAATCCATTGAAATCTCCTCCCAACGTTGACTTGGAATGGATAAAGGTTGTAGAAGTCCTGGGGTCTTAATTATCTCCACTTTATTCTACTGGCAAACCAAACATTCCGCCACAAACTTTTGAATATCAGATTTAAGGCCATCCCAAAAAAATTCTTTCTTCACCCTGTGGTAAGTTTTTAAAATTCCTGAGTGTCCTCCTAAAGGAGAAGTGTGCAATTCCAGAAGAATCTTTTGTTTTAGTTGGGAATTCTTACAAAGATATAAGCGATCTTTGTACCATAAGGAACCATTTTTCCAACTAAATGTATTAGATGTACTAGGATCTTGCTGCAACTTTTGAATGAGTGTCCATACATCTTTGTCCTTCTTCCATTCATCTCTTGCTTCGGTTATCCAATCTGGTTGGATAATAGAAGTGGCACAAAGCAATGCTTCCACCTCTTCATTCTTTCTTGAGAGTGCATCTGCAACAACATTAAGCTTTCCTTTTTTGTAGATTATTTCAATGTCATAACCCAACATCTTTGTGACCCATTTTTGCTGCTCTTCTGAAGATAGTCTTTGTTCCAAAAAGTGTTTAAGACTATCATGATCAGTTTTTACCTTGAAGTGTCTTCCCATTAGGTAAGTTTGCCATTTATTTAGTGCATGCAGTATTGCTAACATTTCCTTCTCATAAATAGGTTTCTGTAAATACTTTCCTTTGATTGGACGACTTTCAAAAGCAATGGGTTTTCCTTCCTGCATTAAAACTGCACCAATTCCATTTCCTGAGGCATCACATTCCACAATAAAGGTTTTTGTGAAGTCTGGTGTAGCTAAGACCGGTGCTAGGCACATTGCCTCTTTAAGACGTTCAAAGGCCTTAGTTGCTTCAGGAGTCCATAAAAATGCATCTTTCTTCAATAATGTTGTTAGAGGTGTTGCTATTCTCCCATAATTCTTAACAAACTTGCGATAATACCCTGTTAACCCGAGAAATCCTCGCAACTGCTTTATGGTTGTGGGGGCTTTCCATTCCTTAATGGCTTTAATTTTGTTAGGGTCTACCTTAACACCCTCGTGAGATACAATATGACCCATATATTCCACCTCTTGTACTCCAAAGAAACATTTGGATGTTTTTGCATATAATTGTTTCTCCTGCAATAGTTTAAGTACCCTGTGAACATGTTGAACATGATCCTTCCAAGACCTGTTGTAGATTAGTATATCATCAAAAAATAATAACACAAATTTTATAAGGAAGGGTTTGAAAATGGAATTCATCAACCCTTGAAATTTAGAAGGTGCATTGGTAAGGCCAAAAGGCATGACCAAAAATTCATAATGACCCTCATGAGTTTGAAACGTTGTTTTCAGAATATCTTCAGTATTCATTCTAATTTGATGATATCTTGAATGAAGATCCAACTTGGTAAAATACATTGCTCCATGTAATTCATCCAATAATTCATCAATAACAGGAATGGGAAATTCATCTTTAATGGTGAGCTTATTGAGCTCCCTAAAATCTAGACACATGCGCCATGATCCATCCTTCTTGTGCACCAATACTACCAGAGAAGAGAAAGAACTTTGACTAGGTTGAATTATAACATAAACAATATTTCTAATAAATCATACGTTTCAATTTTTCTTTAGATAAGGATATTTTATATACCAATACTTAGAGGAAATACTCTTGAATAAAATGAATATCATGATCATGATCACAAATAGGTGGGAGTCCTTTGGGAGTTTCAAACACCTTGGAATGAATGTCCAAGACTTTTTGGAGATCTGCAGAAATAGATGATTTTGATTTTGGAACTTCTAGTGAGCATAATTGTGCATTACACCTCGTTTTTCTTTATTCAGAAGCTTTGTCATGACATTAAAGCTTATTATTTTTCCTGGCTTCCCTACGATACCTTGTAATTCGACTTCCTTTCCTTCTGAAAAAAAATTCAAGAAAAGTTCTTGAAAATTAAAAGCAACTGTCCCTAAATATTGGTACTCCTAGAACAACATCAACACCTCCCATTGGAACGGAAAGCATTGGACTATTCAATACATATTCGCCCATGGTTAGCTTGATATTATAGCATTTTCCAGAGAAATTTATAGTTCCTCCATTTGCAACCATAACTTGACATTCTGGTGCTAGGTATAGGAAACAATTCAATTCCTTGGCTACTTTACAATGAATAAAATTATGGGTACTACTTGAATCAATCAACACTATTACCTTTCTCTTCTTGATATGTCCTTCTATCTTGAGAGTTTGAGGAGTGGTAATTCCTGCCAATGCATTACACGATATGTTCAGATTAATTTCTTCCTCTTCTAGGGTTGGTTCCTGGTGTATATCCTCTTCTTTTGAAGATTCTTGTTCATTTTATTCTTCCTCTTCACAATCTATGTAAAATAATTTCTTCACAACACACTTCTAGCCTTTAGTGTATTTGCTATCACAACTGTAGCAAAGCCCTTTTGCTCTTTTTTCTTCCAATTGTTGTGGTGTCAACCTTGTAGGTTGTGGAAGTCTAGGAGTAGGAATACTTACATCTTTATAGATGTGAGTGGTAGGCTTCCTTGTTGCCATAGTTTTACATTCAATTTTTCTTGCCAACCTAAATGCCTTCTCCAATGAATTAGGTTCCCTAACGCGAACTTCATGTTGGATGTTATCCTTTAAAGTCCCTATGAAGACATCAATCCTGTGTTCCTCCGGAATATCAGTTACCCTTATATTCAATTTTTGGAACTCCTCAATGTGCTCCACCACTAAACCCTTTTGTTTGAGATTTATCAATTGGCTAAAGAAGGTGTTACTTTTTTTATCCTCATAATGTGCTATCATTTCCTCTGTAAAAATTGATAAAGTGACAATTTTTTTACGAGAGCAAAGCCATTGATACCATACAAATGTATTTTGTTCTAAATGTAAAGTTGCAATGCATACCTTTTGTGTGTTTTGCACATTATTGAGATCAAGATATTGCTTCATTTGTAGTATCCATGTTACGGGATCCTTGCCATCAAACTTCCTCATATCCATCTTTGGAATATGGTGGTTCATCCATCCAACATTAGAGTTTATGAAATCATGATTAACATTTATTTTGTTCTCATGATGAGTTTCCTCTACTATCTTTTCGCCATTAGGAAACATTTCTTGTATCAACTTTGCCAAACCTTCGATGCCAACTTTTAGATCATTCTTCATGTTTTCCATTTTTTCATCGATCTTAGCTTCCATGTCATGCATATTAGCTTCCATGTCATCCATCTTAGCTTCCATGCCAACTTCCATGCCCTCCATCTTAGCTTCCAAACCATTCATCTTAGCTTCCACGCCTTTCTTCAAACCATGCATCTTAGTTTCCACGCCTTTCTTCATAACTTCCATTTAATTTTTTGTTGCTCTTTGCGATAGGTGCACTTGCTCTTGTAATTTTGACATCTCATGTTGCATTTCTTCATCTTCATGAGTCATAGTAGAGCCTTCTGAAGGCTTAATGGGTGTTGAATTATTTTTAGGGGGAATTATAGAACCCAATACTGATATCTATTCTTCAATATGCCCTTGGGATAAATTCAAACTAATTTTTTCAAATGAGACTTATGTAATTCGAAAAAAAATACACACCTTTTTCTTGTTTTTGAGGAGCTAGATATTGAAACTGAATTATCTCTGTGATTTAAGATCTTCAATATCTGAAATTTGGCCCTTAGGTATCCCTCTGAATACTCTTTCGAATGCCATAGGTCTAACCTGATTTTGATTCTTCAAGGAAAAGTTATGTCCAATCTCCCACAATGACCTAATTATGAATTGGTTTAGTAGAGAGAACTTGTATGACTTGCCTCGTGTCACTGTTTCCTCCTTTGGCTCTGAAATTTATAGATAGGAAACTATAGTCCATGCAATTTCGGCCACCCTTTACAGAATTCCAATCTGATGTTCAGAGAGAGAGCTATGAAGATTTTCCCATGATCACCTCTTTGAGATGAAATTTGGGAGCCTGAAAAAGCACTAACTTCCACAGATCCTAACTCCAAAAATGATGCGAATAAATCTCTGAAATTTTTCCAAGACATTCCTCGGGATTTCAAATTCACTCTGTGAAAATTTAAGCTTCTGAAACCTCATAGAAAAATATTTATAGTGAAAATTTCGCGATGACCTGTTTAGGTTAAATTCAGAAGCCTGCAAAAATCCCTAAATTCCACAGATCATATCTTCGAAAATATTGCGAACCAAGCTTTGAAATTTTGCGAAGATGTTCCTCAGGATTTCAGCTTCACGCTTTAAAAATTGTAACTTCTGAACCTTCGTAGAAAAATATTTATAGCGAAAATTCCATGATGACATTTTTGGAGCAGCGAAACCCTAGAATCCAAAGCTTTGATACGAAATGTTGTGAAACCATCTCCAAAAATAGAAGAAAAGAGAGATAAACGCCTTAGAAATTAGCCACTTCGAGGGGGAAGCCTCCAATACATTACATAAATGAACAATTCTTGGATGATACAAATGACCAAAACCTCCTTCTATATATAGGAGTCCATGGGGCCACAATATAATCCTAGCTGACCTAACAATAATAATGTAAGGGCACAATAATAAAAATATTGGGGTTATAGGGGTATAACAATAATAATAAGGTGGCTACACTAATAACAATAAGGGACTAAACTAGTAATATAGGGACCTAACAGAAAGAGCTGGTGGGCCTCTTTAATGATGCTACTCTATCAGTGTCATCTTCCAACATTATCTCGGCCTGAGAGGAACAATGGCTGGTCTGAATGTCTTCAAATGATTTAGAATTATTTGCATGATTCTAAATATTCATCAACTACTCTTTTAATTCTCTATTCTCCTTCTCTAGATCCATATTATTGACTATTATTTTCTTTATCTCCTCAAGAGCTAATATGAGCTGCCTCTTCAAATAGATATTTTCATCAAGATATTCCAAGTCACTAGAGGAGCAACTGGATCCACGACAAGTGCCATTTTCACTCACATCTTGTTCAAGAGTTTGTTCCCTTGATGACTCTAGGGATTATTTTACTGACACACAAGTTTTCCTTTCTTCCTCTTCATTAGAGGTGGACCTATTGTCTTCTTGACCATTGTCAAGGTCTTATATTACTATTAAGGTGGTTCTTTCTCCACTAAATCTTGATGAGCAACTCTCACTGCCACTAGTACTTTCAGGTGAGTGGTTTGAAGATAAATGACCTACTGTGTGACAATAACAAAAAAATAATAATTACTTAACTATTGCATCTCCTATGGGTGTTGCTCATCAACTTGGCCTATTGATACATAAGAGTCATCATCTGATTCATGATCTTCAATGATTTTTGAATCTTTGATTTCTTTATCCTCCATGGAAAGCCTCTTGACATCACATGCAGCTTGCATGTCTACTTCATAGAGGGATTGCAATTTATTCCATATCTCCTTGGCAGTTTTAAAGTAGATTACTTATTCAACATCTGACTTAGACAACCCTCTCTTGATTTCCTTCCTGGCTTGTTTATCAAACTTATCATTTATTACTCCATAATCCATAGATAGCCATACATCAAAATCAAGAGCTTGTAAGTAGATTCTCATCCTTACCTTCCAAGCTGTGTACTTTGAGCCATTCAAAAATGAAACTCCATATGAGGTATCCAGTCTTGGTTCTCCATGATACTTGATCTTCCTTCCAGTTTTTAAATTGATCCTGAAGGACATTGTATCTAATACCAATTTTTAGAAACAATGGAAACCAAGACACTACTGAGAGGGGGGGGTGAATTAGTAGTGTGGCCAAATTATACATTTTTAACAAATTATAATTTTCAACAACTTTATCAATTATTCATGTATTAAAAACTCAACTCAATCATGTATAACATAACATCATAAACAACAAGCACATGAGAAATAAATACACAAGACACTAGTCTTCCTTTTATTACAAGCTTCAACTTGATCACATCATTTCCCTATAAGCTACTACTTGTAGGTGTATCAACTACTACTGAAAGGAACTTCTATCCATAATCGTTTATCATTCTTCATTGAAAAGTACTGTTTCCCTTGCTCCTTTATCAATATTTGCTAAAAGGGACTCTTTCCCCTACTCATTTATCAGTCTCTCCTGAAAGGGACTCTTGCCCCTGCTCGTTTACCAGTCTTTGGTGAAAGGGACTCTTGCTTGTTTATCAGTCTCTGCTGAAAGGGACTCTTTCTTGTTTATCAGTCTCTACTGAAAGGGACTCTTGCCCTTGCTCATTTATCATTCTCCGTTGAAAGGGACTCATGCCCCTGATCATTTACTAGCACCCACTAGAAGGAGCTACTACCCCTGATATTCAAGCTACCACTTGCCAACCTTGTTAATCCATCTTTCATCCATTTTCAAACTCAAATAAATAGGCCACTTATGTCATAAACAAATAAATCTTTCTCACTGCAACGAATCACCAAATACACCATACAAACACCTTAAAAAATATATGATTATAGATCCCAACATATTCAACGATCTTTGATTACCGATGAAAACACCTTCAACGATCTCTGATTACTGATAAAAGCACAAAAATATATATACCGACATCATCAATCACTAATCCATTATTTTCCTTATCAAACGCCTTTAAGACACAAAATTTTCTCTTTGATTCATCTTTGATGCATACCTAGAATTTTATGCATCATGTTGTACCAACATCTCTCATCCACACACTCCTCTCTGCAACCTCTTAATTCTGCTATTCGAATTCTGCTTATAAAGAATTCTGGAATGATATTTTTAAATTTGACTTTAGTTATCCTGTTCTTCAAATCTTTGCATGAGTTTTTACCTTTGTCTTGTTCTTTTCAGTCCTCTGATTGTGTTCACCAAGTTATTAACTTTTTATTTTGCAAGTTAAATTGAGTTCTTTCACTAATTTTAGCAATTCCGACCTTTTACTAGTTTTAGCATTGCTTCTTCTATTTTTATCTATAGTTAACTTTTGGTTAGCTACTAAATTAACTGCCAAACTGATAGTTCCACCAAATTTTTGCTTAAGCCCCTTTTTCTCTGGCCCTTTACCCATTTTTTTGCTATAAAACAAGGTCTTTGCAACCATTATATTAGGCTTAAGGCGCTTAGCTTGTTTAAGCCCTTCACGGGCCAAAAATATTTGTTAATGGCTCCACACCATTGGTATTTTTTCTATGTGAAATGACCAAATGCTAGGTCCTAGTGCTAAGTCTTGTGCTCCCAAGCCTGATGCTATTAGTCCATGCCACTTGTTATTCCACCGCGCCCTTGGCCTATTTCTACATGAAATGACCAAGGGTGAGGGCTTAGCCCATATCCCTTTTTATCCCGACGCATTACCTCTGTGGTTCTTATTATCAACTACAGGGGTATATCTTACGAGTTAACATGTCCCGTGGGGACCGCCTGCCTATGCTTTGATTGGTGCCACTTGCGTTAGCTGCCTATCCTTTGTGTCCCAGCTCTCGCTTTCCAACACTTCCTCTATGATCTGTTAAAAAACCCACCGCGGTCTTTCCTACAGGATGAGCTATTTTGGTGGGGTCCTCCTGCTTTAGCAAGAGCCAATAAAAAATCTCTCTGGCTTGAGTCATCTGCCTCATCATCCTGACGCCTCTTTCCCGATGCATCCCTTCTATGCACGATTAAAAACTCATTGGGCTCCATCCAAGGGATGAAACCACGCTAATTTCACTTGTGCCACCTGGTGCCTTCCAAATGGTGACACGTGCAACCTGGAAATGGGCCCTTTGGGTGCCCAAAAATGGAAAAATTCCTGCCGCGTGTCACCTGGAAATGGGCCCTTTGGGTACCCGAAAATGGAAAAATTCCTACCATGTGTCCATCGCTGATTATCCTATGCTGATGTCATCACTTTCATCATCCAGGAAAATTTCATGCTGCCACCTGTCCTCTGTTAGAGGAGAGAGAAAGGGTCCTGAGGCGTTGGTTTTTCTCCAATTTCCTTTATAATCCCCTGTTTGTTTCTTTTGTTTCTCCATTGAGCCGACACTCCATTGTATGCTGATTTTTTATCCCTCTAGAATAGCCCTTAGTGACATATCCTGTCAATGTGGGGGCCTCAACCACTTCTATTGGACGCTGCTTTGCTGCTGTGTCTTGATGTCCACCGTCCGACGCTTTCACTTTGTGCACCCTTTGCAATCCTCCGGGGTGCACTTGTCGGGATGACGTCACCACATGGAGTCATCCTGCTCCATTCATCTTGACGCTAATACATATACACCATTACCATATTGTTAGAGTAACTCCGATAGGCTAGGCTATTAGGTGGGCACCTCCTGTGCCATTAAAACTACTTCCTGCTACCGCGCTGTTGCTCCAAGTCAGCCCAAAACTCCTTTTAGCTACTCCGCTAGGGTTTTCCATTGATTTAGGCACTTATGCCAAATTTGTTTACATTCCAAAGGCTCATCCAAAAACCTTTTGACTCTACTAACTTTGAATTGGGTCACCAAACTTTGAATGGTTCTATCTCTCAATCTAGGAGGCCATTTTCAAACTTCTGCATACCATTGGGAAGCTCTTTCAGAGCTCTTTCCATCTGAGCATGTTTCACATGTAGTGGAGATGATATACTCTCCAAGAAATGACTCCAAAGTCTCCAAAGCATTACTGCTACCATGTTGATCTTCTTGTGACTGATCCTTTTCCATGCTTTGCCTTTGCTAACAATATTTTCCATGGCCTTTGACTTTGCCAACAATGTTTTCCTTTGCCACCAATGACAACATATTTACCAATGAAGTTTCATTTTCCAATATTTTCCATTGCCTTTTACTTTTTCCATCAATGACAACACATTTCCAACACACCCCTCAGTCAATGGCTTGTAATAAATCCCATCCCTTAACCATTGTCATAAATTATTACAAAGAAATATCATTTAAATACAACATATATAACTAATAGCTATTACAATCACCATGATATCATTTACCCACAAATATTCCATATTTGTATCTTTGTGTCCTAGTTGTTCTATCAGTGGACCATCCTATAGCTCCCACTCCCAATCTCTATGGACCATTAGTACTTTACCTGCCACAATGTTAAATATAATCTATCCTTTCCATAAGTCACCATCCTTTCTTGTCATTGTTGTCGTTAAAAAACTTTGATATCATGATTAGATAAAGTATTAATCAACCAATAATCAATTTTAATAGTGATTAACATCTTTTCATGTGCATACATGAAATATAAAAACAAAGTATCGCAACATTCTTCTTCTAACAACACTGCTCATACATTAATTATAAGAAAATAATTAACAAAGCATGCCAAAATAATTACCACATTACTATGATTCTTCTTGCACAAATACATGCTCTTTTCCAAAGGATAACCACTGTAATCATCCATTTTCCTGTAAAGGATACTAACATCTTAGCTTTTATTTCCATGTATTTAATTTTTAGGATATTCTATCACATAGGAATTAGTTAAGAATAACTTAGTCTAGTGTAGAGTTAGGTAAAGTGTGTTTCTTTACTATGTACATTTTTAACTTATAATCTGACGGTCACGATTTGTAGTGATCCGATGGTTATCTCTATCCTCGGTATTAACGACACTTGATCCGTGGCTTAACACCCGATTGGTCCATGATCTCTATTTAAAGAGCATGGAGGGTAATTTGTTTGGTAACCATTTATGAGAGAAACATATGTAAATTTTCTTTTTATATTAATAAATTTCCTGAAGTGGCCGCATTGGCTCAGGTCGTGGAATGTTTCCCTCTTCGAGGGTTTTAACCACATGATAATACTGGTGTACTGATTTGTGATCTATTTGTGAGCGGTGACCTTTGGTTTTTTATCTAAGGAACTTACCCTGTAAATTCCTACATCGTATTAGAGCTATTTTGAGGGCCACATCCGTTGTTGATCAAAATCTGAAGTCGGTTTGACTGCATGCGACTACCGTTTTCTAGATCTACTATTTGTGAACATTTTTGGGCTTAGATAACTGCTCTGTTATGTCCGGAGCATCTATTACAATGAGGAACACCTTTTGTTTCATGCGAAAAGGTTTCTAGTTGCCCAAGTTATGTCAGTTTAAATATGGAGGTATAAAGTAACTGTTTTGCAGTTATATTTGTTAATAGTCCTGCTTATTTCTGTTCTCTCTGTTTATTTCAGTTTTAGGTTTTATTTATTTTCTGGATCTATACCTTCTTCTCTGTGTATGCTCTTTTCTCTGCGCTGTGTGCGATCTCGGCGAATCAGAAATAGGAGGAAGGATTTTTTTTGCTACGTATGCTCTTTGCCCTCGTCTTTGTGCGATCTTGGGAAATCAGAAATAGTGAAAAAATAGATAATTGCCGGTAAGGCTAACCGAAAATCTAACAGTCTGTCTTGGGTTCAAGTATTTTTCTAAAACTTCTTTTGTAAAAAGATTTTTGTTAAAGGGGCGGGATTTTTTTTTAAAATTCGAACTTCATCATGAAATTTCAAACTGTTCTCGTAACTATTTGGCATCTTCAACTCGTTTTTTCAAAAAGGCATAAATTCCTCATTCGGAAGCCGTTTTTCAAGCTATTTTTTTTTAATCAGCCTAATTTTTCGAGATCTTTCCATTGGAGCAGTTAGTTTCAGCTTTTATCAGCTTCAAATTTTTAAAAATGGAAAGTGCATGCCCGATTATTCTTAACGACACCAATTATTTCCAATGACTACCTCACATGGTAGATATACTTAGAAGTAAAGGGGATTTATAGAATAGCCATAGGAAAAGAAACTAAACCTTCTGATGATGATAAAGTCACTAAATGAGAAAATAAACAAGATCAAGCACGAGGGTTGATAGGAATGTCAATTGCTCAAGATCTTCGATTTCATATCCTTGACATTGACACCCCTCATGAGGCCCTGGATAAGCTAAATACAGTCTTTGGAATTCAAAATCAAATGAGAGCCCACCAGCTTGAAAATGAGTTGCTTACTTTGGACCCCAATAATTTCTCCTCTATTGAATATTTTTTGTCCAAATTCAAGATCCTTAGACTTCTTTTAGAAGGTTGTAAGGTAAAAAAAGAAGATGGTAGCCTCATCTATTTCATTCTTGCTAAGCTTTGCCCTGCATAATCTATATTTGTTTCCACCTTCCATTCCACTAGAGAAGCCATCATTTCTTCAGGAACCACCTACAAGAACCCCTCTTTTGATGCCTTTTGCGATTCTTTGATACGAGAACAAGAAAAACTCTTACACCTTGGTCTTATCAATTCTGGAAACGCTTCTAAGAAAGCCTTAGCAACCCAACAACAATCATATCAAAAGAATCCCAAGAAGCAGTATCCTAAAAAGTATGGTCCGAAACCAAACAAGGGTCCTAAGCAATTTCAGTCGCAAACTGAAAAAGAAACTCACCAAAATGATAAGGCAAATAAAAACAAAGGGAAGAAGACAGATAGACATTGCAACTTTTGTAATCGTGATGGCCATATAGAGTCCAAATGTTTTAAGAATATGGAAGCCTTAGAAGCATAAATGAAGAAGCACAACATCAATTTGGAGCACTCTTCACCTTCATCTTCAGGAATGACACTTTCTGCTTGTGGTTGTCAAGCATCAAGATCTGGCTATGCATGAAATGTATCTTCTTCTTCTTATTCTCATGAGTGGCTCATTGATTCTGGAGCTTCTTACCACATGGCCAAAAATAAAGCCATGTTTTCTTCTTTAAATGATTGTAACACCAAACATTTTTATGTTGGTGATGATATTTCTCTTAGTGTTGTAGGATCTGGAACCATTCATCTAGATAATGGTCAGTTTAATTATGTACTATGTGTTCCTACCTTATCATGCAACCTTCTCTATTATCATATAACTCATTCAGGTGAAGGGAAAATAGTAGAATTCTAACCTCATGATGTTGTAATCAAGGACCTCAAAGATCCTAGAAATATTTTAGCTATTGGCATTACTGATGATTCGACAAGGTTGTATAAGTTTGACAACTTTGGGTCATCATGTCTTCCCTCTGTTTTTGTTGCTCATAATGATGAAGTGAGCAAACTTTGGCATGAGCGATTTGGTCACTTAAACTATCGCTCTCTTCAAACTCTATGTAAGGAAAATATGGTGATGGGTTTTCCTATGGTATCTTGCCGAGATGGTGTTTTCTCCGGATGTGTACTCGGAAAACATCATCATGATAGTTTTGACAAACATGCCTCTTGGCACGCTTCATCTCCTTTGCAGCATGTGCACAGTGATTTATGTGGTCCACTTCCTGTTGTTTCTTTCTCTAGTTGCAAGTACTTCTTAACTTTCATTGATGATTTTTCCAGATGCACTTGGGTATACTTCTTAAAACTCAAGAGTGAAGTTTTTAACATGTTCTTGGCCTTTAAGGCCTTTGTTGAGAAACAATCTGGACATCCAATTCTTAAGTTAAGATCAGAAAATGGAGGAGAATATGTTAACAACAAATTTATCAACTTTTTCACTGAGCATGGCATTCAATTGCAAAATATTGTTCCATATACGCCACAAAAAAAAGGTGTAGCTGAAAGGAATAATCGCACCTTAAAAGAAATGGGTAATTGTATGGTTCAATCTAAAGGATTTAGTATCAATTTTTGGGAAGAAGCAATTAACTGTGCAAATTACACAGTAAATCGCACTGCTACTAAGGTTTTAAAGAATATAACTCCAGAAGAAGCTTGGAGCTCAATCAAACCAGATGTAAGTCACTTTCGTATTTTTGGAAGTGATGCTTGGGCCCATATTCCAGATGCGAAACATAAAGCCTTAGAACCTAAGAGTGAAAAATGCATTTTTGTTGGATATTCTGAAGATGTCAAAGGATATAGACTTCTTCAACCAAAATAAAAAAATATAATCATTAGAAGAGATGTAAAATTTGATGAAAATATATCGGCCTGCGAGCCTAGTTCGGCGGGTGTGCCACCTTTGGCTTGCGAGCCTGATTCGGCATATGTGCCACCTCTCTCTCTCTCTTCTATTCTTAATAGCATTCCTTCTAGTTCAGATGATGATAACGAGGATGAAAATCATCCTCCACCTCTTGAAATTATTCCTTACACTCGACAACTTCCAAGATGGGTCTGCTCTACTCGGGATGCAACATGTTCTCTTGCAGGTGACCTTACCGATTCACGATGTACACATTCTCAGTTTGAAATATCCTCTTCCTTATTGGCTCAAGTTCCAAAAAAACTTGATCCAGAAACCTTTGAAGAAGCCTCCAGTCATCCAAATTGGGATGAAGCTATGAATGAAGAATATTGTTCCTTATTGGAAAATGATACTTGGGATCTTGTTCCTCTTCCAAAAGGAAGAAAACTTGTCAGATGCAGATGGGTTTACAAAACAAAGTTTGGACCAGATGGAAAAGTGGATAGACATAAAGCTTGTCTTGTCGCTAAAGGTTTTTCACAAGTTGAAGGCATTGACTATACTGAAACCTTCTCCCCTGTTACCAAAATGAATTCTATCTACCTTGTTCTTTCCCTTGCTACCTCCTTTAAATGGGAAGTCCATCAGATGGATGTTAAATCTACCTTCTTACATGGAGATTTGCATGAAGAAATCTACATGGAACAACCCCCTAGCTTTATCCAAAAAGACTCCAGCCTTGTTTGTCACCTTAGGAAGTCTCTCTATGGTCTCAAACAAGCTCCTCGGGCTTGGTATGCCAAAATGGATAGATTTCTCTTAGATAATGGCTTTTCTAGGTGTCATTCTGACAACACTGTCTACACCAAGAAGGTGGGTAATTCCTTCACCATCCTTGTTCTTTATGTTGATGATCTTATCCTTACTGGTAGTGATCCAAACCATATAAAACATGTGAAGTCTAGCCTCAAAAAGAAGTTTGAAATGACAGACTTAGGACACTTGCATTATTTCCTTGGTCTTCAAGTCTTGCAATCCAAGGAAGCCATTACCCTCTCTCAGTCCAAGTATGCCCGTGATCTTCTACACCACTTTCACATGGAATACCTTCCATAAGCTAGCCCCTTCTTTCAGCCTGATCAAGAAGCTTTCTTACTACTTGTATCGATTTTGAAGTGATGCTTACCTTATACCTCCATTGGCATCTCATTGGCACTGTATCTAACCCATACTCACCCTGACCTTTCCTTTTCCGTTGGTCTTGTCACTCGGTTTATGCACCAACCTCATGAAAGTCACTGGAAAGAAGCTAAAAGAATACTTTGATATATTCGAGGTACATTTCAGTTCGAGATTCATTACAGTGTAGGAGAATCTCCATTGTTGATTGGTTTCACTAATTCTGATTGGGCTGGTGACCCTGATGATCGAAAGTCTACTGCAGGATATGTATTCACTCTTGGTTCAGGACCTATTACTTGGTCTTGTAAGAAACAAAGTGCCATCTCTCTTTACTCAGCAGAAGCAGAGTATCGTGGTGCAGTTGAAGCCAACAAGGAAGCCATGTGGCTTTGTCAGATCCTGTCTGAATTTCGTCTTCATCAACAACATCCAACTACACTTTGGTGTGATAATCACAGTGCCATTCAGCTATGTAAAGATCCATTTCAGCATTAGCGTATGAAACACATTGAGCTCCACATACACTTCATCGGAAAGCTCATTCATGATCGTGTTCTTGAAGTGCAGTACTGTCCAACCAATGATCAAGTAGCCGATATATTTACGAAGGCTTTCACAAAAGAGAAGTTTACCAAACTTCAATCCATGCTTGGAGTTCAAGAAAGTTGTCATTAAGGGGGGATAGGCTCTAATGCCTCCTTCCTTCTCCTATTGTCACTTTTGTAAATCCTTCAATCCTATCCCAATTTGTTCTTAAGGGGGGATGTTAGGATATTTTGACATATAGGAAATAGGCTCCTTTTGTGTCACCTTTGTAAATCCTTCAATCCTATCCCAAGTTGTTCTTAAGGGGGGATGTTAGGATATTCTGACACATAGGAATTAGTTAAGAATAACTTAGTCTAGTGTAGAGTTAGGTAAAGTGTATTTCTTTACTATGTACATTTGTAACTTATAATCCAACAGTCACGATTTGTAGTGATCTGACAATTATCTCTCTCGGTATTAATGACACTTGATCTGTGGCTTAACACTCGATTGGTCTGTTAGCCA